>JAWWEN010051615.1:0-11195 GCA_035582955.1 Sycophila texana | reverse complement strand
ATTTTCATATAAGAAATCAGCCCTCAAAGTTTCAACAAATTCCGTGATCCGGAGGTCAGGTACTCTCCTAGTTAGTGAAATTATATAATTTTAAATATAAATATCAGGTCAATTAAAAAGTACTTTACAAATGTTTACGCGGGACAAATTTCAATTAGTTGGCTAGTAAAAGGAGAGATCGGTATTGCGTGAAAATTTATAGATGCGCTAATAAATATTACAACGCTTTTGAGCAGAAAATACTAAGACTGTTCAAATATGAGTACCTTATAATTTGTTGTACTAATCGAATTTTTAATTAATCGCACAGTAGAAGAAAAGATCGGTATCTCGCGAAAAAAAATTGAAAGGCTCATTGCAGACAGCGCATCGCCCGTAGAAAAAATTAATTCTACGATAGAAAAACTAATAAGCGTATGTCAGAAAAATATATTTGAACGTACATCACTACCTTTACATTCTATACAATTACCATCGTCGTAATTTACTGTTTCGCGGTATGGAACGTTGCGGAATGCCTTGAACTGAAAGAAAACATATTCGACGCTTTATTAAACAATTCGCAATTATAATCCTCGATTGTTCGACGCTAGCGTCGAATGCTAGCATCTCTACGAGCGCTTTATCTTTTTTCGTAGCGTTTATTAATCGCACTGTATTAATTATTATTTATTGAATTCACCTGGGATCGGCTCGTCGGCGCGTCGCGGGGCTTTACATCATCGGCCTCATCGCCTTCGTCCCGCGCGTGGCCTTGCGACACTTTTCTATAATCAAATAGAGACTAGAGACGGCCTTTTTCTCCTTCGCTTTGGCCACCGTGCGGTGAATTTGATTTTTTTTCTCACCTCGCTAAAAATGCAAGAATTTTTTAAGTGGCCCAAAATTTCTAGCAAACGACGCGCGACGGTTGCTCAAGTGATCGTTGAAAAAAAAATAGCTAGAAGTAGAGTAACGTCGTGCGCAATGTCGCCGACTCTGAAAAGTGAAATAACAAAAATAACAAAAAAAAAATATTAACGATTCATTATCTTGTACACCTTAACTACTGCGAGCGAGATAAGATTCATTGTATTACCTCGCAGAGAAAATTAAGTCCCACAAACGCACCTTTAGCGAAGTTTTTTGCGTAAAAGCGCGGCAAACATACCGAACTATTAAAGTAAAATTTCGCGTCGCCGATAACGGCGGTGTCAAGTCAATAACGGAGTCACGCTCGACAGGGACACTTCTTTCTCCTCGCTCGGGGCTATTTGTTTCTCACGTCTCGGATTGGCGGCTACGTTACGTACGCTCACTGTATACAAACAGCAAAAAACAAACAAAAAAAATGAGAGAAATTCCAGGGTGGTCCGTTCTCTTGGCTATCGGCGATCGCAGAAAGAGAGCGAGTGCCAGGTGTGACTAGCGCGCGTGACCTACGAACCTGCGAAAATTGAGCTCGGCGCCAGCAGACCCTCGGACTCGCGTGAGAATGCAGCACATTAACTCCGGTTATTCTCAAAGGTGTCGAAAAAAAACAGTATTTAGAAATCTGATCTACTTTTTGTATATAAGAATCGGGCAGTTTTGAATTCCTTGTGTTTTATGCGCCATTATACCTGCTGGAATTACTTTTTGCCTGCCATCAAAATTTCGTCGGCGATTTTAGAAAGTATTCGCGTGCGGGTAACTTCAATTATAACAAATAAACAGCTTTCACTCGGGCGAAATACGTCGAAGAAAAAAAAGAAGGAGGTCGAAAATCGTACATCGCTTGGCAATTAAGTTGCGGCTCTCATCGGCTGCGCCGATGCCCCCAAGTCGCAGATTAATTTTTTCGCCGCTGTAGCTTTAGTGGCCATTTTTTTTAAAAGCAAAAAATGTTGAATTACTCCAAACATTTTGCCGCGGGCTGTATACGCTGCACGATAAATGCGTTGCAGTGATAACACATAAATTGTGCGAGATCAGAAGGAAATCAGACATGAAAGAGTTTTATGTTATTCGTCTTTAGTTTCTTCCTTTTTAATTTTGATATTATAGTCGAATGAAAGAGATTCATAAATCATAGTATTCCGTACTCTTTGACGACATTTCATTTTTAACAGTAAATTACAGAAAAATAAGCTGCATTTCAAATTAGATCAAAAAAATTAATAAATATTCAGCTTTTAGACAAGTTTCGAAACAGATTTTTATCTATTTTTATTTATAAATGCAATGTGAAAATATAATTTGTCTAAATTATACGTATTATCTATCTTCGGTTCCGTCACTTACATTTACACTTTAATCATGCGTTCATTATATGAATGGATAATTTTTTTATTAGCATGTGAAATTATCTGTTTCGATAACGTAAGTAAGCAATTCTGACACATTTAAAAATCACAAAATAAATTCTAATTAAGTCCGCGTAATTGTTAAGTAAGCGAATTGTTTTAAGAAAATTAGCAATTTAATTTGAAACTTATAAGTAATAGGAAATGTTACATCTGCTCGATTCACTTACGCAATACAATAATTTTCAATTGCAAATCGCCTTAAACGTCATCGTTTATTTATTATAATTGCCGTTCCTTTTCCTTTAATGTTTTAAACACGCGATCGCGAATTTCCACATTTCATTAAAACTCGATTAGATCGTATATAAAAGTAAAAATCTAATCGATTCGAACACACAAAGTTTTTAAAACATTAAATGCAACAGTCCATCAATGTAACCAACCAACTTTAAAATATAATATCCTTTCCGCATCAACACTGATCCGACCATTAATCAATTAACCAAAGCCCATGGTAAACACTCAAAATCTCTGAAGGTCGCACATTATTGTCACAAGCGAAAACCGCAATGACGCGGCACTTCGGTTATAGGAAAATACTCACCCACTCACACTCGCAGGTACCTCGTAAGTTTCAGTAGATAAATAAATAATTAAGAAAATAATAAAAATGAGTTAGAAAGATCTCGCGGAGGGAGAAAAAGGCGCGTGGGCACCGCGAGCGCCACGTGCGCGCGCCTTTGTGCCTGCGCGCGGAATTAGAAAGGATCGCCTCCTGGACGGGAGTGACGTCAGCCGTGGCGCGCGCGGCCGATTAGAAACCCGCGCTGCGTTGCGAAGTCCTGCGTGAACGCGAACATGTAGCGCGGGACCCAGTCCTTGAACCTCTATTTTTCCGGTCGGCTTGCCGAGCCGACTTCGGCCCATTATTCTATTGGAAGCTAAATTCTTCCAACAACGGAATTAAATGCGCAAGAGTGATTAGTGCTTTCGGAGTCATTTTCAATGGAGTTGTTTGATTGGGATTTTTTCTGCGCGATTAATTGGAAAATATAACTTTTTATCTTTTCAAGGCTTACGATCGAGAATTTGAAGTTTAGTGTACTCGTAGACGTGCAAGTAGAAAATTCCGCACCGGTCAGACATCACGAGAGCACCGCTGCATTATCTTAAGTGGCTTATTAATCTTCAATGACAATATCTGTTTTTATGTATTATCTTTTTTTTTTAACATTTTAATGTAATGACTTGACAACTATAAACTTAATCTTGTTTGTATACAATCACAGGAATTATTAGGGAAGTTGTAGAGTCTGTGGAACAAAGTTCATGAATTATCGGCTTTTCTTTTTTATCAGTTCCAAAATAATTTATCAATTTAGAAAAACATTGATCACTGGGCGACATCGCCAATAAATAACTAGAATTTTATAGGTAAAATTTTTTGACACAAAGAACCCGACTATTAGCTTAGCTATAAAACTCGAAACGAAAGTTGACGGCTCGTGAGAGTCCTATAGTTATTATGGAACTCCCTAAATTTTTATCTACGAAAAAGCTTTTAGTTCGTTTTAAAAAAATAACGTAACAAATTGGTTTTCTTATCATTTATTATGTATCGACATCGCGGACAGGTGAAAAAATTCGAAAAAAGTGCACTTTAATATTTTTCATTTTATTTTTTAAACGACGAAACCTATTAGTATCACTTTTTTTTTTTAATTTGGATTAAAAAATTCAAGCAGACCTTTTCGATCAATATATTTAAATGCTTCATAAAAATTTAGTGTAGGTAAGTAATGGATAACGAAGACAATTCAACGAAGAAAACTTAAGCCGAAAGTACTTAATTAATTCACATACCAAACAGTGGAGTACATTATCAAATGATAACGAAAAATAATAAAATTATGTAAATAAATGATAGGAGTCTCGCCTAAACCATGAAATGTTTCATGTCAACTTTAAAATTCTTACGCATGAGAATTGAGAACTGACGAAATTTGCCGATAAACTTCCTAATCATTGACCCAACGCTTACTATACTCTTCTTTTTTTGCCTTTCTGATCAGTATATGAGAAATACGATGTACATACCTACTTATTTTATCACTTGAAGCACTACGTGATTATAACACAAATATTAATAGGTTGTTATTTAATGTATCAACATTTTAATCGACTTTAATTATCAAATAAATTATGATAATATATGTAAGAAACAATTTTTTTTCTTCACATTAAGTGCTAATTCTTATCAGTATTCTAATTGTTAATTTAAAAAAAGTAAGCGATTAAAGTTTTAATGAATTTAAATTGACACAACACCGACTGAATTCTAAAAAAAAAAAAAAATTGGTGTCAATGTTAAGATGAGGAGATAATTTAAACCAGTTCTATTTTATTGGAAAGCGTTTCAAAATAGCAAATAATCAAGGATCAACTTACACCTCGATAAAAAGTAAATAAGCCGAGAACTGTCCAGGCATTAATTTTAGCACCGGATGAATTACTTTTAGTATCAGCAGATGCAAATTTGACGTCGCACCATCCCGCTGCACGAATGATTTATTAACTCCACTATTTTCTTTTTCAACCAGTCACTCGTCACCTTCCGTCGTCACATCCACAATACTCATCATTTCATTCATTCATTTTTTTCTGTTCGAAACTGGACGCCCGAAAGAAATGACGACTGTCCGGAGGATTCGGCGTAATACTTTCTTTTTCTCCATTGAAGAAGAGGCTGACGTTTAAAACGAAGTTCGCGCGAGATATTTCCAGTTGTTTACGTAGTCCGCGCTCTCAGTGTCAGCTTTGGTCTGCTGGTGGAGGAGGCTTGCGTAAGCAGACTCCGACGCATGGCTGCATCGGCTTTTGAGCGTACAAGTCCCGCCGAATGCGCCGAAAATTCTCAATGATCCGCTTGGACTTTAAACTAATTTCGCAATCGACGTGGCTCGTCGCTCATTTTGCAGAAAATCGCATTTCGTTTATTAACGATGGGCGAACGACACCGTGGAGTATAATGATCAAATTTTAACCAGTTTGCAACGCGATTATAGTAATCTTTTTTTGCGAAAAATATACAACTACAAACAAAAACTATAATTTATATGGAGAGGCATACTGTATTAAATTAATCACGGGAAATGCAGGCCTTTAAAAAATAAACGACCACAGAAGGTCGTAGAAGAAAATAATGCTCTCCCTAAGAGACGTATGCAATTTTGTTAGTGTGGCCGAAGGGCATATCGAAGACACAGGAACCCAGACTCACGACGGGCGCAAAAGGGAAAGGGTACTTTACGCTGTATTTAATCGCGAATGCGAGACCACCAATGACGTCAGCCGAAGCGGAGGTCAGTGTGAGCGAGAAAAAGCAATTATTCCTCCTGCCGGCTACTGCGATTCTCACCTGACCGCCGTGCATCAGGATCCAGTGACATTTATATTTTCTTCGGTAAATAGTCTCTTGTCAACACACTTAACTGGCCTTTTAATCGATGGCTATTATTTTATCCTTACGAGGTAATATCCGCATGCGACGATAGTTTCATTAATAAACTCCTTCAAGAACTTCAAAATTACTTAATGTTAATTACTGTTAATATTTATACGTACATAACGTTTAAAAAATTAATAATACGTAATAATAATTAATATACGTTGCAATTTTTTTCTATATCTTAATCGTATTAAATTTGACAATAAAATTTCTCTGCGCGTAAAAATTGCACTTATTCGAGTCTAAAATTCAGTTGAAATAGTTCAAGATGTAAGGTCAATTTCATTAAAATACAACAGCGCACTATAAAAGTCACTCTCGAAATAACAAAGACACACCAGTGCGCTTTAACTTTCTAGTACAAACACACCATGCAGGAGAATCTCCGATCGTCGATAAATCATTACGCAACACGAATAACCCCCCGCGAAATATAAATCTCACTCCCCGCTATAGACACGCGCGAGAGTCACCCCTTCCGCGATTTTTCCCCACTCGAGACATCATCATCATTTTGTTCGTACCTCTCTCTCTCTCTCTCTCTCTCTCTCTCTCTCTCTCTCTCTCTCACTCACTCTTTCCCGGGCGTATCTGACGGAGGATCTCCTCTCCGTTGGATTCGCGTTAGAGCCCCGGCGCGGATCGTGCGCCGACCTTTGCGGGGCACTACGTCAAGATGTCAGTGCGGGCCGGGCGACCCCGTCGAGGATGCCCGCCTTGGGAACTCGCCCGGGTAATGGGCTTACAAAGCGTAACAAACTGATGCCGAGGTCAGGCGCACGGACGGGCAATAAACACGGGCGAAGATAAATGGGGGGGGGAGAGGGGGCCGCGCGCTCTGGAGAGTACTATAAGAGGCAAGGGCTGAGCGGCGCTGCCACCCCGCGAGGGAAAGTGTTTCTGCGGGATGCTCCGTGCATATCGTGCGCAGAGAGATTCTGCTCGTCTGTTGAGATTTTTTTTTTTGTTATACCTTTTTTATTTTGAATTTACCTATTGCCGGCTGGCTATTATTGTCTTTATCTACTTGCGACAGGGCTTGCTTGATTTGTTGCTTTCTTTTTGGAGGATTTCATAAGTGCTGGAGGCGATGGAATAATAATTTATGAACATTACGTGACTTTGTTAAGTGTTTTATGATTATTAATGCAGCGAGTTTTTATTTTTGAGGGAGGTCTGGCGGTTGCACGCAGGCGAAGTTAATGAGTAAATGGAAGTTATTCTTCGACGAAGTTTCACTTTATTAATTATTTGTGTTACGCTGTCAGTGAACAATGAAATACTTTTTAATTTTATTCAGAGAACACTGCTTATTAATAATGAAATAGATTTTGAGAATATATGATTTACTTTTATTTATGACAATTTACGGGTAGTTCTGCCTTTTAATCATATATGTGGGATAACATTAGACTATCCAAAAAGTTATAATTTATTCATTTTTCATATTCCATTTAACCTTGCATCTTTGATGACAGGACCATTAATAAATGATACTTTCTAAATTTTTTGTTAATTAAAACCTCGATATGATGGAAATTTCAGTGGTAAGTCCGCAATTTTGCGAATATATCACTGACATTCTAGTGTATAGAAATCTAAAAAAAATATCACTCCGTACTTTCATTTACTTTATTAATAAAACTACTAACTTACACAAACTAGAATCCAATTTCACACCGAGCACGTAAGAAATACGCTGCATTTATTCAACGTATTGAGAAACGTCGCAGCTGGCACAACTAATAGCGCGATAAATATAAAGTTATAAATTTTGTAAAGTGCATCGTGATTAAAAAAAAAAAAAAAAAAATAGCCGAGTTGATCATAGTTGTCTGAGCGGGCAATAAATTCGGCATCGAGCCCATAAAATTAGACCACAGACATCGGAAGGCAGGATTTTTCCATTTCCTCAGCAGAGCCTTTTCCCCCCTCCAGGGGCGTCGCGCAAAGTAAAAGCGACCATCCTCGGCCGGCGCATGTGCAGAACTTTACGAGAGCGAGTGGTGTTTTACAGCGGCGCGTCAGCCACCGGCTCTCGATCGTCCGACAGTCGTCTCTTATCGCTCCCACCTTCCCGCTTTCTCGCGCTCTCCGGCTCTCCTCCCGCGCCCTTCTTTTTCCGTCCGCTTACGTGTATATCTATAAACGTACGACGGTTTTATTTTCTATCTCTGTCGAACGAGCGCCGATCGTTAAACGTCGTTAGGACGGGAGAGCCGTCAGCTCCCTTGTTTATATTTCGAAGTCTCCGAGCGAAATATATATGTGCGCTTATATGTGCGAGCGCGAGCTGGTGAGCGGCTAGGCCGAGCGGGCGTGTTTGTGCTTTTTTAGGAGGGCGCCAAGAGACTGTGGGAACTTTAGCGGGAGATTTCGTACTCGAGAGATCGGAAATCTCCCTGGGCTTTTGATCTTCTACGCAGATTCTTAATTTATATTTTTTCCAAAAGCACATTAAGAAGGATCTGAAAAATCCTCGGACTTTTTATACTCGCCTTTCGCTTAATAATACCTGCAAAAATTTTGAAGATATTTTTTTGTAAAATAACACAATTTTAAAGTAGAAACTAGCCATCTTTCAAGATAATATATTTTCAAAATCAATTATTTTCTTGTAACTTGCTGTCTATTAAACACTGCTTAATTATCTGATATTTTTTTAATTACTTGAGAAATTTTCAATTCTTACTCGAAAATACATTGAATTTAACTAAGCAATAAATAAGTAAATAAGTATACTTTTTCAAACAATTACGTCTCTAAATTTTAAGAAGTGTAAGAAGGCTTTAAAAGATTTACGGACAAAATAGTATTACTACTAATAAATTTTCTACTAACGCTTAAACCACTTTTAACCCTGGGTGTTATTTATGAGCAATACACCAAATTTATTTATCAATTTGTAATTAGTAGTTTAAATAAAAATGAGATCTCTCGTTAAAAAAAAAATAAATAACATTCTATTGAAACACATATAATTCTCTAGTATTTACTGCTTTAAAGTTTTTCTAAATTTTCGATCTTCTCGCTATTTTGCAGATGCCGCAAACAGTACCAACGGGAGCAGGCTTCTCGCCCTCTTTTGACTACAGTGCCTTCCAGTTCGACCTGTCGCTGTTGTCGGACGACTACGCGAGCTCGACGGGCGCGTCAGCAACGACGCCGCAGCCCGCGTCGCTGACGGTGCCGGGCCAGCAGGCGTCCATGGGAGGCTGCGGTAGCCTCAAGGTTACGCAGATCAAGCAGGAGGTGCATTCGCCCCGGGCGACCTCACCGAGCTGCGCCCACCCGAGTCCGCGATACCCACCCCTCGGTGGCGGTCTCTCGCCGAACTACTCGCGCGATGCCTCGCCCGCCTATCCTACCAGCCCGTACTACGTACCCCAAAGCCCCCAGAGTGCCCAGCTCTACCCTACCAGCCCCGAGCCGTCGCTCACCGCCCAAACCAAGCAGCCTGTCAAGAGAGAGAAGAGCTTCGATTTGCTCACTATTCTTCACGAGTCCAGGTAACCAGTTTTTATTTTATTATTTTTATTTTTCAACTCTTTATAGGAAGTATCAACAGCACATAGTTACTAGAATTTTCTTTTATTTTATCTGATAACTACAGATGCTTTTTATAAATTCATAATTCGTGTTAGGTAAATGTAATTAGTGAATATGCATGTGACCGAGTTTTTTTGCTTTGGAAATGGCGAAGTCACATTGATACAATATCTGAAAAAGAGAAATAACCATTACCGTCGTGTATCTTTACAGACTCTTGGCCGAGAGCCTAGGCTATAAAGAAGACTCGACAGACTGCACAGTGCCCTGCACACCCCCGCGCACGGAGGAGGACATCTACAACAGTCTGGACGCGGATTTCTTCCCGAAAAAAGACGATTCTAATCCCTTGCTAAAAGAGATCCTCTTCAAGGAAGAAGCCCGCCTCTCCCCGTCCTCGATCTCCTCCTCCGCGTCTTCCGCAGCCTCAACGTGCTCCTCCTCATCGTTGGCCTCTTCCCCGGCGCCTCCGGTCCTCGACTACGAGAAATCCTCGCTACGGGATTTGCTATTCCGTCCTGCGCGGCCCAAGGACTCCGTCGAGGAGCCAAGTGCTCTGATCAAGTTGGACAAGTCGCCGACGATCGTCATCAGTTCTGAGGAAGACGCGAATGGCTCCAAGAGCGACCATCAACTGCTGCGGGAAGTGCTCAGGGATACTAGCTTCCAGAGGAAATACAATCTGCGACCGGTGGATCTCGGGGCCGTCGGCACCGGATTCGTCGAGGACATGGTTGAATGCCCCGGAGAGTGCGTCGGCGATCTCGCCAGAGAACAGATCGAGCCTGTTCTTAGCCTCGCCATCCAACAGCTTCAAAAAGATTTCGACAATACCTGCGTCGCCCTTGGCATTCACCCAGGTCAGTCTATTATTCTTTAAAGATAAACATTTTTTTTTCAAAGATCAAACATGTTTTTTCAACTTGCAATCCAAATTTGAAGTTGTCAACGAGACAAGTCCCAGAAGTACCTTGAAAATAGATTTCACTTTCTGATTGACATAATCTTTCTAAAAACGAAATTTCTATACTGCAGAATGATTGATTCTAGGTACATAAGAAAATGAAAGCCACGACTTTTTTTTAGACATAATTTGGAGCTAGATTTTTTGAAAATTCACGTGTAAAAACTGCTATTAAATTGACCAGAAAATCTCATTTCATTAAAAAAAAATGCCAAATAATCCTTCACGATGATTAATCCTCAAGTCCAGACACGATTCGAATCAGTAGTTGCTGTCTCGTTATTGAAAAGTCGATAAAAGAATAATACAAATAACGAACATCCACTCCTCGCCTATAGAATGCAGACAATATTCGATTATCTGAATATCCGAAATATCAAGAGTTCACTTACATCCACTGCAATCCTCACGCCGCCTTCCTCAATCTCGCATAGACTTTACGTCACTCACATCTGCCGATCGCGAAGCCCGCACGATTGAACAATCGGAAAGAAAAAATTACGACCTTGCCTATCATACGCCGACGTCCCGGCCACAATAAATAAAACATGAAATAAATAGATAGCAGATCGCGCGCGACACAATATCTTGAGCAACGCCCGAGCGGCGCACGCGGCTACATCGTCGCGTCGTGACGCGGCCCTTTTACTCGGGCGCCGGCACCGTTTCTTTCATTTTTTTTTTTCACACCCATACCTCGACGTGGAAATAAAGAGTTCGAAGTTGAGAAATCAGCGCGACACGCCGCGGCTACCTTGCCGCGGGCGTTCTCCCCCTTCTATAGGTTCCCTTTAGGAACAACTAGCTTTCTCTCTCCAACGCCTCCCGTGTATAAATAAGGTACCTGTGCCTAATATGGGCATGCGCCTAATATGGCCATGTTCTGGTATTTCGAATTGACCCGCGC
>JAWWEN010051604.1:0-11196 GCA_035582955.1 Sycophila texana | reverse complement strand
CATACGTGCGCGATTTTTTTTGCTCAAGTTATTCATGAAAAACCAGGTGGCTCTATAATTTTTTAACGGATAGTAGGAGAGTTCAACGGGAACAAAGATTCGTTGGCGCGGTGAGCTTGCAGTATTGCGTCGATGACAGTTGGGTGTGGAATGGATTTATTTGTTCCTTGAGGGATAGTAAGAAGACTACTGAAATTTTTATAAATTGCTGTACTAATCAGTAAATTTTGGAGCTTTTTCTACTAATTTTTAGTGTAATTTCACTAATTTTAGTAGTTGCGTTCAGCAATTTAACTTTAGATAGTAAGAAGAGGCGTGTACTTATGTGCACTAAAATTATACGCTGTTCAACATCAAAAGTGTACTTCCAATAAGGTTTAATTGGCAGAAGAGCAATTACGTGCATTGCATTGCTTATGTAAATAAAATAATGTAAATCAGTTTTCATTTATAAAGATTTATCAGATACCTGATAAAGAGAAAACGCATCTCTTGATTATAAAAATAATTACATACTTATAATCTCGTAAGAGATTTTCGTAAGGCTTTAATTAACGTAATTTTCTTTTTTTCAGATAAGAGGGAGGTTTTAAAAAATGAAGGAGCAACTAGAGAGAATTAAAGGAACATTCGAATGGCACCTCCAAAATATTTTTTCCGGTAGTACAAAAGGTAAGTCAATGTCACTTTATTTTCAATTTAGTAGAAATCAATTTATTTCATTCACTATTAAAAGAATTTTTCCACAAAAATTACTAATAATAAGAATTTTTCCACAAAAATTACTAATAATAAGAATTAGTACGGTAATTCTGAAATGCCCTCTGACTACTATAAGGTAATATTCAACAGGGGCATTTATATTAATATTTAAAAAAATAAAATACTAACAGTAAATCTTCATAAAATAATTTCTGTAAAAATTCTGTAAAAATAAAGTATAAGCTTCAACCGAGCTATCCGTGGGTCTATCCCCTTTAAAATCATATACCGTTTAAACAGCTAATAAGCAGGTGATAAAATTCTCGAGAATAAAAGTTTCCGCGGCTCGTGTCTGCGGCCTTCTCGTATTTCAGCGGTGCACGCGGAATTGTGTAAAGAAAAAAAAAAAGAAGGCCTCGAATCTCGGCGCGACAGCCGAGCCATTATTCAAAAACATCGAGAGTCGGTGGAGGCGCGCGCGTCGGGGCCCCCATTGTCTTCGTCATTGTTCGGCGGCTGGGATCGAAGCGCGGCGATTTTTCGCGCGCGCCACCCCCGCCCGCCCGGAAAAAGCCTCGCCGCGGCTGAATCATAGCCGCCGCGGCCTCCTTATAGCCGCGATTATGATCCGACCGCCCACGCGACACCACCCGTGTGCCTCCTCTATGCGCGATTCTCTCCCCGAGTGACGCGCGCTAATGCGGCCTCCGACGAAATTATAAGCTTTTGCAATCGCATTATTCCTGCTGGGTGTCACGTTCGCTCCTCCTGTCTTACTGTACAACGCGGCTCTCCCTACAGCACCGCGTTCATTATGTAATTTCAATGCGCCTCGCGAAAAATGTCAGTGATTCCCCGTCTAAATGTACTTATATCGCAATCTGAAAATGTATATGCACTCAATGTTAAATATTAAAATTTCCCGATATAAGTAGGAGAAATACAGTTATTCACCGGATAGAATTTAAATTCACCGTTTAAAGCAATTGTACGCGCTTCATTGTACACACACACACACACACACACACACACACACACACATTCATAATCCATTAAAATGAAGTATCGACGAGCTCGGCGTAGATAATAGCGTCGATCGCGATAGCCCCAATACACCGGGGTCCGCCATAGAATCCGCCCTCTTCTTGATAATTGACCGGCCATTATAAAAGTCAAGCTAATGCATTCTCTGCGCCGGAGAGACAGAAAAAAAGCCATCCCCCCCCCCCTCCATTATCCTTGATGAACATCGTCGCCGGTGATACCCTCCCAGCCGCTTAATATTCCTCCAGTCACTTTCGATTAAAACCGTACACCGACACATCCCCCGCGGTCGGGACGGAGTCTCTCGACTTGACCTCCCGGAGACAAAGACACTTCCTCCGCGGACGGCGCCGCGTCTCTTCCGCGCTCCTCCGGAGAAGGTAAAATCCCCGCATTATGCAGACGCGCATCGCCCACGCGCTCGGGCGAGCATAACGAGGTGGAAAAACGAGATAAGCGCGGCGCGCACTCCCCTCGGTCATCCGCCGCCTTGCGTCATCCTCTCGTCTGCGAGTATGGAGCACCGAGCCGAGTCGGCGCGTTATCCATTATCTCGGCTCTGACTTTCCGAACTTGTCGATGCGGCTCTGCCCGCCCATGCCTTCGTCCGCCTCTTCTAATCGACGCATCGTGTGCATCCTGCACGCTGCGGAGACTCGATAAGGCAGCACGATGCTTCATATTTTTTTTTTTTTTTTAAGGGCGGGTTTTGAGTGTATATGCGTAAGACGGAGAAGGCTAATGCTGCGCCTAATATGGACCATTGGCTCTGATGCTGGAGCTGTACTGGTTTATCATTGATTTTACATAAATTATCTTACTTGTGATTAAAGGCGCGTGAAACAAAAATTGATGAGTCTTCGGATTTTTAAAAAGATTCGAGTCTAGTAAAGCGATGATATCATTTTATCGTCGAGTAGCTTATGTTGTAGATATAATTTTGTTCTCGGATAATTAGATAAGTCGCTATAAATAAACAAATTGTAACTTTCAAAGCACAGTGACCGACATAGCATGCGCAGGAATATCATTTTTTTCTTTCTTTTTTTTTTTTACCAAAATTTACGATTTCCTATATGAGTGGCTATCGTTATTATACATTTGAGGCTTATCTACTGCTGATCGCTTTAAAGAGGACGGACGTGGATAATTTTAATTCCCGCTGTAAAATGCAACTGAGATTCAGATAAGTGTCTACATCATGACTGCGTGAATCATTTGTACTATCAGTGTTAGTGCATTTTTTATTGGCCGGAAAAGTTTTCTTCGTATCGAGCGAAATTCTCGGAATTATCACTGTACATTAGCTGCGCTGTAAATGTATTTTGTTACGTTGCTCGCTATAATGTTTTTCTCATTTTTCTTTTCAATTTTTATGTGAATTTTTTTCAGACTACCTTATGACACTGCATAAATAAGTAAGGGGAAGTTGTGCAAAAAAAGTCAATTATTTACTCGTTATTCTTTTACAGTACGTCATTATCACTCGTGAGTAAAGTAATTAAAGCTCCGTACGCACTGTATATGCATACACTAGAGGCGTTTATTAATAAAAAAATGTCGACTCCAAGAATTAGCTTAGAACACCAGAGGAACTCGTTCTGTTAGAAGTTGATTAATGATCTCGAGAGTGCTAATGACGAGCAGAAAAGGGGTACGATATACATTTGTCAATGACATTGAAAACAGCTTTCGTTAACTGTCATCGTTGATACGAAAAAGAAGTAACGAGTCCAACTTAAATTTCAATTTTACTGTGCATCCTAAATTATCCTTTCAAAAAGAAGTTTCTATTTAGCCCGTCGTATATTTTCAATCAACTGAATACACTCTCCATGACTATTCATATAATCCATTTTAATTGTCAAGGTAACAATAAAATAGATATAGTTTAAATAATCCTTTGTCGGAGGCAGTTACGAGGTTCATTCTCTTCTTTTTTTTCCTTCGGCACGAAAAAGAAGGCACGATGAAACCGATTATCCATTGTGCGCGGCGTACAAAACGTTACGTCAGTATGGCGAATCCCCGGCTGTTCGCCTCGCGATTCTTCGCTCCAATTATACTCCCGAGGCGTCGGGAGGCCTTTTTTTTTTGTTCGCTTTGCAGCGTCTCCCAGCCACGCTGTTTCTCTAAAATCTATTTGGGTCTGAGGAAAAGCGGATGTATCAGATATACGGCGCGCGCGATTCATCAGCTCTCGAGGACGCGAGGCACCGACAAAAACTCGCCTATTCAGGGCGAAACCGTAAACACGCTTTTATGTATGAGCGCACGCGCGCACATGCCCGGCGTATACACCGGTCTTTTTGTTGCTGGACCGCCGTTGTATTTTTTTATTTTATTTTATTTTTTTCAATGAATAACCCATCGACGATTCAATCTAGATTGAAAGTCGCTAAGGTTATGGTGTCGGTAAAAATTTTATTAGGAAGAATTTTATTTCAATGGAAAAGTAAATTTGTTTAGTATTAACCATTGATAAAGGAATGATATATGAACAAGGTATATTCAATCCTTACATTTCGAACGACAGTATAGATTTATTAAGTGGTTTAATTTTCATGTACGAATAATTTATTAGCTACGATCAAGAAAATAAAAATTTCTTAAACAAGAAAAGGTGGACTTTAAATTTGTGTGTTTAGTCAAAGCTATAAAACACGTTTATGCATCAATGATTACAGACCAGGATCGGTAATAATAAAAGTACCGGTTAGACTCCGAAATATAGTAATGGAGTAACGGAGTGACACATAAGTCTACTTAAATGTGAAGCACAAAAACCCATGCACACGATTAACGATCAATCATTTCAGCTGCTGAATTGATCCGATCCGAAAAATCATGCTCAATCCCAGCGAATTTCGACCACGATGCAAATGCACCGGGCGATATTTATAAAATGTACACCAGTCCGAATTTAATATCCCATTAAAATAAGCCCGCGCTGCTTTGAAGCTTAGTCAGCGGCAAAAATCTAGCGTCGGTATAGAAGCGGCTCGCTCGACTCACCAAATATACTCCAGGAATTCAGCGCAGAAGCGAGAAAGGCGCACGTCGCCGGCCGATGAGGGACGCCTAGTCGTGCTTGCGCGTCTACCTCTCTCGCCAAGTCGCGCGTCGCTCGCAGATCTCCCTTCTCTCCTCGACGAAGCAAAATAAAATAATAATAAAAAAAAAAAAAAAAAATAAGAAGCACCCCTGCCGGGTGATGTCACACTCAACGTTGCATCAATATTTCCCGCACAGATATCACACGGCCAATGGAGAACCAACAATCACTGCACTCGGGAATCGTCCGATCGTTCGCCGATTTTTTTTCCGCGATCGGCAGGCTTGTGCGAGCCGCGCGGAGGAAGATCGGCTCGTTGAAGGGGGAGGGCTTGGAGGAGAGGATGGTCCCGGCGAAGACGAACCGAGAGCGGCTTGGGGCACGCGGCGGCGCGAGGGAGAGGCGAGCCTCCGGTTGCGGGCGATACACACGTCGGCTCTCTCCGGCAGAGCAGCAGACTCTGGCGGTCGGGCAGGCGCATTGTACGCGCGCAGCCCGAGCCGGCTGCCGGTTCCCCACCATCGCGCGTCGCCCCGGCGGAGAGCGCCGCGCGCCGACCAGCGGATATCGCTGGGAGGGAGAACCCCTCCGCGCATATATATATATGAGACGCAGCGTATGCACCGACGTTCTGTACACATGTATATGTATGTATGCATGTGCATACACGTATGTATGTACGCATACACGTATACGTGCACATAAGACTCGATCGCGAGTGTACGCTCGGCCCGCGTTCCTCGGGCCCTTATTCCCTCGGAATGAGAGAGATGGCGAGAGATTTACGGATGAAGCATCTGTTGAATGATGGAAAGGTTTTGGACGGCTTTTTTTTTGGACGCTGCGGAAGCTTCGCCGGCGGAGCATGATTTTCTAGGAGGTGGCAGCTTTATCCGGGTGAAACGAGTTTTGGTTTACAAGTTTTGAGAGAAGGATTGGTGCGCGCACCACTGCATAAATTCACTAATGATGATCATTTATTATGCAGGGAATTGAATTTGACGTAATTCAGAGTCTCTTCGATTTTTATCGTACTGTTTTTTTTATTTGTGCATAATTTATATAAGCTACACTAAATCTCTGTAATTTTATTTGAAATCTGTGCCTAGAATTTTTGCACAACACAGGAATTTAAATCTGCACATTCTCTTTTCAAAAGAGCTTACGTGAAATTGTCGAATCGCAGTTGTCTCATCTCACAGAGAGCCGATAAAAAGTGAGTTCACAGCGGGCGAAATAAGCTGCGAATCGAAGTGTAAAAAATCGTACCGCACTGAAAATCTTTCACTGTTGGAGAACGATCACTTTTGCCGAGAGACGCGCGCGATCCTTGGCGTTTACTGCTTCTTCTCCCCCCCCACCCCACGGCCAATCTCCTAAGTACACTTTGTTAAGGTTTCTTTCTTCGTCTCTCTTTTTTCCCCTTCATATAATTTCGCACTGGGCTCTCTTCCTCTCTCGCGTCCCCTACTTTCACGGCTGCTTCTCCCCTCGAATGGCCCACACCAAAGTCTTCCAGCAGTGGTATAGTCCGCGCACATACGCAGCCAGCAGCCCGGCGAGTCTGCAGGACGCGAAGGCCGATCGTTTCTTCGGTTCGAGATTACCCTGTCCTTTTTGAAGGCCACCTCTGCGTGCTAACTTCAGAGACTATACCGTCGCGCCTTTGGAGTATTTCAATATCTTTATTAACCATCGTTTCTTTATTTTTATACGTAATGATATTTTAGTTCAGTAAAATAGCATTGCTGCTGTAAGTTGTATGGTGCAAATGGTTGAAGTGCAATTACTTTTTGGATCGTTCATCATTTGGCTAGTCTTTTGAGTTTAAATGATTGACGCAATTTGCGAAATGAGAATACGCTAAATCGTTATTTAAATTGACATTTTTTGTGTAAAAATAGTACATCTAAATACGAGAAGGAGTGTATACTTGGCAGTTGGAATGCATTGTGTTCAATTGTGCAGAGTTTTTTCTACGTCAATTGAGATCTCGTTTAAATTGGTCACAGAGGTTAAAGACGAGAGACATTAGTAGCAATTGATCTTTAGAAATAAGTAACTAAGTGGAGAGATGCGTTTAGATCTTGAGAACTACTTTTTATTTATTGTTTTTTTTTTCTCCACGGCAGCCTTTACTTGTCTACAAACACTGCAATTTTTATGATTTTTCGAGTAGTTCGGTTTTAAAAAATACTGTAAATCAAAATCATGTTTTATAAAACAAGAAAGTTTATTTTATCACGTCACCTTTATCCTTGATGTTATGACTAAAAGGAAGATATAGTTCTGTGAACGATAAGATACGTCAATATAAAGTCCGGCGAAATATTAAATTAATATTATATTTATTTATCATCGTTGATAAAAAGTGTGTGGGGGAGTACAGATTGTTTAAAGATCTATTTTAATTTGCTGATAAATTATTTGCAATAAAAGTGAATTATCTCATTTTCCTAAAAGATAATGTTGTATCATTTACATACACAAATCCATACATCGTTTTCAACACAGTACACTTTCAGTCGATGACCATAAAACACTGGGAACATTTTCGTTTCTACTGTTACATTACAAAACGGATAACAGGATCGATCGAAATCCGATATGTACACAATCTTTCAGTGTACGTAAAATATACACGAAAATTATACAAATCTTACGTAAATTCGATACAACATTGCCGTATATAAATTATTAAAAATAGCCAGCACACTTTCTTTCTAATCCCCAACGGCTTAAAGGCCTCGGGATTTTTTCCCCGCCGCGCCGTAGTGTCTCATTTCCACAAAGAAATATCGTAGAAATCCGCGCGGTAAGAAAAGGCGAAGCAAAGCGAGGCGCGCGGAGATGCGGTTTTTCATTGGCGCGCGCCTCACCGTCGCGCAGCATAACCTTTTTAATCATAAAACTCGACGGCGCGTCAAGGCGCGCACAAAGGAGTAGCTGTCGCCTCGGCGCCCCACACGAAGCCGCCGCAAAATCGGGGCCGTTCCTCGGCAGAAGTAAGGATCCTCGATTATGCCGTAAGCCGCCGAGGAGAAGCACAGGCACGCGCGTCTTACCCCGAAGATGAATTCCCGCGACGGGGCCTTTTTATCCCTTGCCACGAGCGCGCCCCGTTTATAAAGAGACGTTCCGGAGTTATCGGGGGACCGAGCGACAGTCGAGTCGAGAAGGGGATTGGTCTCTTTAACCCTCCGTTGTTTGGCTTTTCCTTTGAGTGGTGAAAAACGATCCACTGGTTTACGAGCGACGGATTTAAGTCGGTCGACATTTTTTTATTTTGAAAAATATTTTTCCCTGTCACCGAGCTTTTGAATGCACGCTGTCATTATTGATTTTTTGGATCAAGGCTAGTTGATACGGGCGAGTGTGTTTATTAAGGGCAAGATGTAAACACGAATACCTACATGTATAATTATGAAAATTAAATGTTAATAAGATTTTTTACGGAAAGGTGACAGAAAATTAAGATGAAATTGCATGTTGTTCGCGTACAGGGTAATTAACATGATGTTAGATTGGTGATTTTTTTTTTCTTCACTTTTTCAGGATATACACTGAAAAAAAAAGTAAGTAATCGAAATCAATGGTTAGTTCTTTCAATTAACATTTGATTGAAACAAGTAAATATTAATTAAAGCAAGTAATGGTTAATTGTGATTACTAAACTTTTTTCTCAGTGTAAAGATCTATCTATTCATAGCTTTTTTTTATTTAAATTTATTTGAAGTATAATTATATATATTTACATTACAACGTAGAAAATTCGCGTACACATATAGAAAAATAAAAATTCCGTCATTAATCGCTTCCCAAATGACTTTTACAACAACAATTTCGAGTCAGCAGTAGTACTCGCTAAACTAATTCGAAACTATTAATTTGCTCAATCGCATGAAGAATCGTCGATTATCGCGGTCCGTATCGAGTGGACTCGTTAATTGACTATCAGCTAAACGAACGCGTTTCAAAGCGGCCGCTCGATTGCACAATCGAGGTTTTTAATCGCGCCGAAAAATCATTAAATCTATGTCGAAAGCGCGTGTACTAATTGATCATAAACCCGGCCCCAGCGTACACTGCGTCGGTGCACCGAGTAAATCGCATGTACGCACGCATCTTGCGCAATCGCACCTCGCCTCGCGGGGGATGCTGAGTGTAACTTACATAAATCGCTCGCGGCGACGTGTGGTACACTCGGCGGAACTCATTGTACGTATAGCCGACGGAATCGACGCGGCGGAGAGATTTTTCTTCCGACCGCACACCGATTTGAGCGCTGCTCATTAGCACGCCGGATAAAAAACGCCTGGGGTAATTGCAATATCGGAGCGAAGCTCGCGAATGAAATTTTCTCTCAGCCGATCGTCCGTAAGCTCGTGGAAGACTGGACTTTCTCAATTTCCCGTCGACGATCTCCGCGTTACGAAGCATCGGAAAGGAGTGCATCGCACGCACGTCATTTGTACGTGTAAATTGTACGCATACGTATAATGTATATTGCGTGCGCGGGTTCTGATCAGTTTTTATTGTTGCACGATCATCCTTTTCATCCGCGCGCGGACTACTTATGCGAAATTGTGGCGAGAGCAAAAAAGATTCTTATTAAAATTTCACTGCGATTGATCGCTGCGCAGCGCATTTCGCATGTACAAGCACATCTGTATACGCGTGTAACATTTACAATCTTGCTCTTTGTAAGAGAAGCTCTCTTTAAAAAAAAATAAATAAATAAATAAATTAAAAAAATTATGATGGATTAAGTTTTTAAATACGCACGAATGATTTAACTTTATAAAATATTTTAGAATTCTGTGTTAAATAAAAATTAGAATATATATGAGAAAACTGAGCGAAACGATTTGTGGTATAGTAAAAGATTTAAAAAAAAAAAACGATCGATGAGTAGGTGCGAGAAGATCGTTAAAAAACAATTTTCGTGTGCGTAATTTGAAAGTTCTTTGGAAAAGTCGAACCGCGACGAGAAATTGAAATAATTTTTGAAAGCAAGAAACGAACGAAGTGCGCCTTTTTTCGATCGCAACCACGCGCTCTCTCGTAAGTGGTTAGCTAAACCATAAGAAGCCGGTGAAATAGATAAAAAGCGCAGGCGTTGCGGAGTGAGAGAAGGGCGGAGCCACGACGGTAAAAATAAAAGTACGAGGCGAGGCGGATTGCTTTAAATCGAGTAGTAGTAGTAGTAGTAGTAGTAGTAGTAGAGAGAGAGAGAGAGAGAGAGAGAGAAGGTCTTGGTACACGAGGGCATACTTGGAAAAGTAATTGCCTCCTGGTGTGCAGTCAAGTACGGCGTAAAATTGCTAGTGGTAAAACGCCAGCAAGTAGCGACCCGCATGCTCGGCTACGTGCGACGAGGATAAATAATGGGAGGAAAACGCGGATTGATGACGTTTTTGAGGCGAAAGCGCGAGGAAGAATGAGGATCTGAGTATCCGCAAAAATTGTTGTGCTCAATTGATATTAAAGTGCCGCGGAGAAGATAGCCTGGCGAGAACGTTTGATGTAGGTGCGAAGATCCTTCTTTTTTCCTCGGCTTTCTTTTCTAGGAGATACTGAACGGTCATATCAGATTTAGACTCTAACAATAACGATCGTCGACGTTTCTCTTTTGTATTTTTAATTCGTGTTGCACTTTGCACAATGCTAGATATAAATATGTTTTATTTTATTGCCTCGGTGTAAGAAAGGTTAATTAAACGAAGAAAAAAAAAACAGAAAATTAAATTATATCTCTCCTCCTCACTAGAATATTTAATCTTATCGCACGAGATTCTTATCTCTCGAGTCTTCATGTACGCAGCTCTTACATTTCAAGTAGAAAATTACCAATTATGCTTAATATTTGCCTCGTTTATTTTGCACAACTCACTGTGTGAGAACTAGAATTTCAAGCCTAATTGGCATAAGAGTAGCGCATGCACAGTCGCCTCTATTCTGTGACATCTCTCGATCGCTCAATTAAAAAATTTAGGCCGCCTAATTAAAAAACTACTCCCTCTCAAAAATTTCTGCAAAATAATTATTACACCAAACCGTAAGATAATTAGTAACTTATATACCATCCTTCAAGCTCGTATGTTTCAAAAATCGATACCGCGCCGAAGTAATTCGATCACGGTTCAAAATGTCTTGTTACTATATTACTTTTTTTTTTTTTTAATTACGCTAAATTTAGCGTTACTCGAAGATTGTCTATTAAATTTCATTTGTTATTAACACTCAAGTGTGTACACCATTAGAAAAACATGGAATTTTAGTAACCTGTAAGTGACAGCAAAGAAGATTAACATTCGATTTCACGGAGAAAAATTTTCCATTAAAAATTACTATAGTTTTCCCTAAAGCGAGGACAAACTGGAACTATAAAAAAA
>JAWWEN010051583.1:0-11199 GCA_035582955.1 Sycophila texana | reverse complement strand
AGCTGCACGAAAGAGACAATAGCTCTCACCTCGCGCGGGAGTGGGGGTGTCTGGAAAAGGTGTTCCTCTACTACTTGTGTGACTCAAACTCAAATTTTTTTTTATTCCTTAGTGTCCCCCAACAAAAAAAAATGAACAAAATTGGTTAACACGAATTATCAATTGCCAAATTCTATAGAAAAAAAGCTCGTTAGAGGGTTACAAAAAAAAATGTTTTGGTACGTCGCCTATTCTAAATTCTTTTCTTGTTTTATAGGTGATACAGTAGACCAAAAAAATGTTAAGCACTCGTTTTCGAAATAAGTATTTATTTAATTTCAATTTAATTTTTAAAAGGCAAAATTAAAAAGAAATGGTGTTTATATTATATTATATCTTTATGGTGATTTTTCGTAGTGATCTGATTCTCTCCAAGCCCCTCACCCATTGGACACCTATTCGCCTTTATATCTTTTGACCAATAGAAGCTAGGTTGGTCGTATTTGGAGAATTTTTTTTTTAATTGATAGTATAAATTGAAAGTACCGATTTATCGGCCAAGATTACAATGCCTTCGGATCAAAGCTGATCAAAGCTACTCGTGTAAATCGAGGAAAGAAGTTGTACCTAACTTTTTTATTTTCCCTCTCTAACGGGCGACGTACGCTCAAATCTCCAGACAAATATACGTATCAAAGGGTATGATAACAAATAAAGAAAGCATTTATAAAAAAAAACTAGATCTAGACTTTGAAGGGGGAAGGGAGGCACGTGCATTTAATTATAGAAACTTAAGAAAGCTAAAGATCAATTCTTATGCAGTTATGAGTTTATATGAGAGCTTTAAAGCAAACTATTTAATATAAGCTTACTAAATAAGCTAATGATTAGGTAAAGTATCACTTTATGCAATATTCCTGGGCAACTTCAGTAAGGACGAAAGTTTATTTGCTAACCTGGCTGAGAGAAGATTCATTATAGAGAATGAAAGGAATAGCTAATAGATTAAGATATTAAGACTTCATTGATGAAGAGGGTAAGTCAGAATCAATTGAAAATGAGAAAAACAACAACGATTTACCGATGTAAATTAGATATAATAGAGACTGTATTTTTTACAAAGATCTTGTCAAGCTTAGAAACTTCTATGGGAGCACGAGGCTTAAATTTAAAAATTACAAGAAAGTAAAAAATATGTAAATGGAAATGGAACGAACTATACACTATATTTGTTATAACTACTATAATTAGGATATGCCTGTTAAAACTGAAAATCAGTCTTTAGCAGAAAATGAGAACTCTATATGAAAGATTTTGCAACAATGCAATTTGATTTATGGTCTGAGGCGTCTTCGTGTCCTAAAAGAATTAAATTATTCACATCGTTATACTTTCTACAGCATGTTCTATAGATTGCGTAGAAATTAAAATGCTTTAAACCTCCAACCGAATGATAATGTAAATGTGGGTTTCAAAGAAATTCCTAAAGGAAGCGTTACTTGCATACACTGAAAGAAATATTTAGTAAAAAATACTGTATTTTTCATAAAAATTACTATACTGTATGGGAAAGTGGTTACAGACTGCCATTATGAAAAAATTACCATACTTTATAGTAAAATTTGCCAAAAATATAGTAAATTTTGCCAGACAGTATTGTAATTTTTACTGTATTTATGACAAATCTTACTAGACAGTATAGTAATATTTTTCATAATGACAGTCTGTTACTGTTTCCCATGCAGTATAGTAATTTTTACTAAACATTTCACTCAGGGTAAGTACTATTGTATAACCTGGCGTTTATAGTTCTAAGTTTTTGATGGAATGATATTGTTTATGATGGGTGTAAACCCGTAAATTTATAAAATAAAATAAAATAATTCAATTATTATCGATTCAAAGAGGCATTCCTTATCAATTTATAGACTAGACAAATAAAACATTTTTCTGGAAATTATAGTAAAATTTACTAGACTTATAATGAAATTTATTGTAAGTTCAGCAAAATTTACTGTAAATCTAGAAAATTTTACTATACTTTCTATAGTAAAATGTTTGCTTTGCTGAGTCTGCCTCTGCGTTACAAAACAGTATAGTATTTTTTACTAGAACTTTTCTCTCACTGTACGCAGTTAAAGTAAAGAAAGGGTAATGTGAATTAATTAATAAAGCGGAGGTGGCGCTTTCAAGGAAGCAAGTACTTGGCACGTCAGTTCGAATGCAGAGCTCAAAATAGTCAGACGAACTATCGTATTAAGAATAAAAGCCGTCTACTTTCTTCTCTCAAATCTTGCATTATTTGAACATTTCAATAAGTTCTGAAAATCTTTGAGAATAAAAGGATTATAATTTTTTATAAGGAAAGCCACATTCGACTTTGTTTCTTTTTTTAAAGATAAGCTAAATGCAATTAAAAAAGGAAAAGCTGGCTACCGTCGGCGGATGTGCCTTAATTTTTAGTATTTTTTTTAAATTTGTTATTTTTCCGGGAGTATTAAAATTTCAGGTTAAAAGGGTAAGCTTAAAAAAATATCCTGGCTTAAATATTAAAGTTTTTCTTTTTCGTAATACCTACGGTAAAAAAATTTACAGCAAATTGCTTTGAAAAAAAGGTCAGATATGAGGGAAATGTGGGGGAAATTGCCATTTCCCGTGTATTTTCATTTTTATTTATTCAACGTAACGAATCCCGACGAAATTGATAACGGAGCCAAACCTATAGTTCAGGAAGTTGGTCCTTACGTTTACGAGTGAGTGATT
Organism: Sycophila texana; assembly: GCA_035582955.1. Classification (NCBI taxonomy): domain Eukaryota; kingdom Metazoa; phylum Arthropoda; class Insecta; order Hymenoptera; family Eurytomidae; genus Sycophila; species Sycophila texana. The sequence goes on along the minus strand of JAWWEN010051583.1, from coordinate 8,457 downwards.
TTAAATTGTTTTGATTATATAGATACTCTATAAGAATTAAAAATGATTAAATTAAATATATAATTGTGCGTTTTATAAGTTATAATTGTAAATTAATACAAAGTGTAAATCTTCTGCAGTAAGTGGCATGAGAAAACAAACCAAATGGATCACGAGGAGGATGACACTTTATCATTTACAGTTAGAAATACATTTTTTTTTAATAGTGAAAGAAGTGGCTCCCTTACCGGCGATGAAGAAGTAATAGTTCCAAATTACTTTACAATTATTTTAGTTAATACAATTTTGAAAACAAATCCAAGTACTATGCCAGTTATCGGTAAGATACGTGATCATCAAATTATCGAGGAAATTGTAATTTTTTTTCTTATAACGAATTGCATTTAATATAGGTAAAGCACTTAATAGCATTTTTAGAAACCCCAAAAGCTTATTTATTAAAGCCAAAGTGAGAGACATACTATTTGACGGGCTTATGATTAACTGCGATGTTACGGATTTTGCGGGCCACGCAGTTTGTTCGGAAATAGAAAAGAGGTACGAAGAATTTCACATGAAATCATATGGAAACCAGTCGTACGGTTTGTCTCTTTGGGGCTGGGTAGGTTTTCTAAACAACAGGAAAACATTTTTTTTTTTTAAATGAATTATTTTTTATGATTTTTTTTTCATTCGATATTTTTGCAAATTTTAGCTAAATGGGACGGATGACAAAGCTAGAATTCGCGTTAAGCGGGGTATAAAAAATGTTATGGAGATCGGTACAGTAGTGGAATACAACAACAAGTTGAATATATCAACTTGGAACGACGAATATTGCGATAAGTTTAACGGGACCGATGGTACTATTTTCCACCCGTTTTTCGACAAAAAAGGACGAGATGATTTAGTAGCCTTTAATCCATCTCTTTGCAGAAGCATCAGTTGTTATTTCGATTCTAAAAGCAAAAGTTATAAGGGTATTATTATTATTATTATTATTATTATTATTATTATTATTACTATTATTATTATTACTATTATTATTAAACAATTAAATGTCTTAATTATATGCTCCCTTGTAACTGGGTTGAAAATGGAAACCTTGGAATTAATGTTGAATGTTGAAAATCAACGATGACATTGATAAAGTCTATATATAACTTTATTTTCAACCTTTTGTATTAAAATTTCCCAAAAATTCATTGTAATCCTTGATTTTCAATATTGATTTTCAACGTCAATTTCAACATCTCGGGAATATTCATCGTAAACCAAGGTTTACGAGGTTGTAAGTCAAGACTTACAATTGCGAATTTTTGAGAATTGTATAGAAATTCACATTAAAAATCAAGGTTTACAATAAATGCTTAAGAAACGTTCAAAAGAATGTCGAAAATAAAGGTTCGTAAACCTAATATGTTATTGGAAATTCAGAAATCAACGTTCACAAGAATATTCGATAAATGTTGAAAATCAAGCCAAATCAATGAGTTATCAACGTTAACGTTGATATCAATGTTCAACTTTGATTTCATCGTCAAATTTTGAATGTTCTTAATTACCAGGTATTAAGACTTCGAGGTACACCACTGACTTAGGAATAGACGTTGAAAATAATGCTCTTCACAAGTGCTACTGTGATCCTAAAAAAGAGACGTGCCTGAAGAAAGGAGCTTTCGATGTGTTTGCTTGTGCGAAGGCACCGTTGATCGTGACGAACCCTCACTTTTATTTGGCGGATCCCTACTACCTGAGTACCGTGGACGGTCTCAAGCCGAACAAAGTACATTACTATGAATTATAACATATTAATCTTAAATTGATGCAAAAGAACTTTATTTTAAAACTGTTTATTTTTACCTTATTTATTTTAAAATTACAGTTTCTTTCCTTTTTATAGGAGAATCATATGACGATTATCGATCTTGATCTCTTTACTGGAGCGCCTCTCTATGTTCATATTCGTGCACAGTTGAACGTATTCATCGCGAAAGTAAAAAAGTTTAAAATTATGTCGAATTATCCAGATGCTTTATTGCCTCTTTTGTGGTTCGACGAGCACTTGGTGTTACCAGACTTTATATTGAAAGATATTAAAATGGGCCACGTCATGTACAGTATTGGAAAGTAAATATCGTATTTTGAACTTAAGTGTCTTAAGGGGGCATACACCTACAAATTTTTGTTTCTAAAATGAACTGTAATTGAGCCTGTAAGTGTCGCAAAAGCCTTTTTTTTAAAGTAACATAACTCAAGATAAAATGAGATTAGAGAATTTCTCCCTCTTCTCATTTTATCAAGAAATGAATATACGATTGTAATATAAAATTGAAATTCTATTAACTATTATAATTTTTGTATTTTAGAACATTTTAGAAAAAAAAATTATTAGCTGTACGCCCCCATTAAGTCTCTAAATTTTCATGTTTTTATTAATTTTTGGTTAATTCTGTTCAGGGTCTTTCAGAATCTCATGATAGTCGGTAGTCTAGCTACGTGCGCTTTTGCTGGATTCATGTATTTTAAGGACATGAAAGAAATGAATAAGCTTCGAAAAATAAGAAAAAACGTCGTATCAAACAATTCGGAAAATAAGAATCAGATTATTACAGTGAAAGCTGCTTTACCACTGGATGTTGATTAACCGCGTTTATTATGAAAGTAATTAATACTCAAACCCCGTACTTTTTATACTCAAAATAATGATATTTTTGCAAATAGCAGTGTTAAAGCTTATAATATGTTAACAAACTTCTACACAGATTTTAAATTTATTTTTAAAAATAAAAGGCAAGTATTTTGTACGTATGCAATTAATTTAAACATTTATTCCTTCTCAATTTTAATTAAATGCTTAACTTTTTCTGAACTAACTAATAATTCTGAACTAAACTTTTTCTTAACTAATAATTAAGAGTTAAAAAGTTAACTCTTTCATTATTTACAGCACATTACTTTGTTAAAAGAAGACTTTACCTTTGGGACATTGATTTTTATAATATAAAAAAAGTTTTTACTGAATTATTAAGCTCACTTCTTTTCGAGTATTTCTATATAATATAACGGGGCTGCAATATTTTTTGTAGGACTTTTCGTTAGTCGATCTAGTAAATGTATATTATACTGTTTGTAAAACTATTTTTCTCATTCAATATTAGACCCGTATAATAAGTTTTGAAGTACCCGTAGTTAAATTTTTAAAAATAAATTACATCATTTGTATGATTAAATTGTGTAAGGAAATCGATTAGTCTTGTTCTAATTAAGCAAACTTATTTTTTATAGCAAAAATATCAATTTTATACAGAATGTAATTTCATCATTTTTTATCTTTATTGTTTATTTTTACAATAAAAAAAGGAGTGTTTTTTGGAAATATTTGATTGTAGGAACTTTGAAACTATTGTTATACAATCGAGTACAATTGGATGAGAAAAAACTTTGCTATACGAAATATTATGTGCATTTATATAAAAATGTATAACTGAAAGAAGGTAAAGTCTTCCTATAATAAGACGATGTATAGTAAATTTAAATTAAATAAATGCAATTTTTTTAATCGTGTCTCTTTATTTTTCTATTCTTATTGTATTATAAGTGCTACGATCAATTATCAATCGTATATACATCGAACACAAATCAGCTACTGACTAATTGTAGCAAATTGTTTTAAAAGAAACTTTTATATTTATGGGTATTACCTTTGTGGATATTACTTTCGTTACATAAAACATTGAACAAACAATGATGCTCCAAAATCCAATAAGCGCGACTAAAAACCAGAGAAAAATATTTCCGTTCAACTATTCTTAAAGCTTCTTCGCGTTTTAATGCCTATTTAATAGAAAAAATGTTGAAAAAATGGACATTTTTTTGAAACTTAATTTAAAAAAATAAGAGAACATTTATCCGTCGCAATCAAGTGTTTAACATTTTTTTATTCGCTAATGGAACATTTTCAGATTTGTTCAGTAAAATAATGAATTTATTAGAATAACAAAATACATACTTCAATATCGCGTGTTGAATGCTTTTAATTTATTTTTTGTAAATCTTATAACACGTGGAAAGACATTGAGGATAGTCTAACCCGAACATTTTTTTAATGAGAAAAAAGATTTAGTTTTTGAACTCGCTTACTGGATTTTATTGCATATTTCTCAAATATACAATAATGAAGAAATAAAACAGTTATTGCACATTTAATTCTAAAGTAAGAAATATCTATAAAAATCTTATACAATAAGATAGTTACAAAACTTCGCCTCTAACGGAAAAAAGAAAAAGAAACAAATTCCCTTCTTGTCGTGAAAAAAATATCGCTTATGTTATTGTAAGCCTTTTATGCAATCGTAAATTTCATTAGTTGCAGAATTTTTTTTTAAATTTGAAAATGATTTTTTTTTTTACCGCGCAGTAATCTCGAAGGAGTTTGTCTTCTTTTCTTCTGAATTGAATTGCGTTATCTTTCGTCGAGAAAAATTTAATATTGTGCTTTTTCCTTTAAACGAAAATAGAATATCCTTTTTTTTCGTTAGAGGCGACGAAACATACTCTTCTTACAACTACATCGAAGTATACGCAAATGATTCGTTCAGTTCATGGACTCTAAAGAATCAGCGAGGTTCGATCGCATCAAATTTTAAACATCTAAGGAAGCGCGACAGAATAAAAACGACACGGCTATATATAAAAAACGCTCATTCTTCAGAGTCATGAAAAAAAGTAAATATTTTTTATATTTATATAAACATTTCACTAGTCTTATCAGTCTTGCGCGGCTTTCGTACATAAAATTTGACTAACTAAAACATTTCACACGTCATCGACAACGACACTGTCCTTATCAATATACTTTACATCCAACGCAATTGCGACGTGTTGAGATTATTGCAACAATTATGCCACAACGCGACAGTGAGTATAATCGTTACTTATATCCAGTACCGAATCTAATGAAAAAGTTTGACATAAAAAAATAAAAGATTTTCCATTTACGAAAAAAATATTGCCGGAGAGTAGAGTGTAAAAAAATCCTTAATTTTCAACATATATTTATAGAAATGTAAATATATTTAAAAAGTAATATAAAACTAACGAGAAATATAAATTTTATGCCTATTTTAATCAATTTTTATAGATTTGTGCTCTAACGAGTAGTAAAAATACAAGCTTGAAAAATTTAATTATGTTCCATAAAGTAACTTTGCAGAGGCTTTTCATTTTAAACATAAAAATGCTATTTCACTCAATAGTTTCAGTTAATACACAAAAAACAAAAAAGCTAGAAAATCATGTAATTTTAATACTATAAAAAAAACATGAAAAAATATACCCAAAATGGCATTTTTAAGTTTAAAATAAAAAGCCTCTGTCTTAGTGTTTGATGAAACATTTAAAATTTTCAGGTTTATATAATATATAGTTTTCGAACAAATGGTTCCTCGTAGGAGACATTCTTTTTACTACTTTTTAGAGAATTACCCTACAGAAATAGACTGAAATATGCTGAAAATTTATATTTTTCTTTAATTGCAACACTAGAGCCTAAAACGCCTACATAGATAAATCGGCGTTTTCCGCCCTCGTACTATAAAATTTTTTATAGTATCGAAAATAACTATTTCATACCACTTTTTAAACATATTTACATTTCTACAAATATAAAATATGTTAAAAATTGAAAACTTTTTTTCCATCTTTCTCTTTTCGTAACTTTACTCGTTCCTTAAGCATTCCTCTGCGTCGTATTGCTCGAGCGAGCCCTGCGTTGGGGTGTCCGCTCGTTGCAGGCGGCGGCTCCGTTGCCGGACTCGCTGCGGCAGAGCAGGACGTTCTTGTAGGCGCTCCGGTACTCGGAGCTCATCACCACGTAAATCACGGGATTGATGCAGGTCGTCATGTAGATCAGTATGTAGCCGGCGATGTTGAGGCCCCGCCAGTCGATCACGTTCTTGAAGGTCTTGCTGATGGTGATGGGCAGGTAGCAGACGAGGAACGACGAGAAAATCACGAGGATCATCTTGAGGAGCTTTTTGTCCTTCAGCGTCATTTTTCCGGTCTCCAGGGTGCGGGCGCGCACGCTGCGGAAGCGGGACTCGCGGCGCAGCGCTCGGCTGCCGGCGCAGGCACCGCTCGACGGCGTCGCGTCGCTGCGACGGCTCGCCGTGCTCGAGCGTCGACGCTCCGAAGGCGACTCCGACCGGGAGCTCGTGCCGTCATCCGACACCTCCTCGTATCTGAAAGAAACACAATGGACCTGATTTTTTTTTATTTAAAGTATATATAATAGAGTTATCTCTGCGGAGAGTAGAGTAGCTCCTTTTCAGTTTTAATTTCATTTAAAATTTATAATAACTTTACGTAATTGAAATCGTATTAAAGAGGATTAAAGCGTAAGTGTTAATTTATTCTAATTAAGTACACTTAGTTTTTATAGCAAAAATAAAGATTCCAGGCAGAATGTATTACTTATCGTCATATTTTATTGAAAAATGTCTAGTGTAATTAAATCAATAAGTAGGTTTTTTAATGTTGAAGTTATTTTATCTGTATTGTTTATTTTTACAATAAAAATTACGAGAGCTTTTATTTACATTATGTAATAGTTTTTTCGGTGCGGAGTAGTGTTCTTCTCTTCGATTTTAATTTATTTACATTTCATTTAAAATTTAATAATTTTATGTAATTAAAATATCATTAAAAAGTATTAAATAAAGTGTAAATGTTCGTAACTTTCGTTATAGATATTTTAAAATTGAGTATGCAAGAAAATTTGATCGTGATTACTCTGATGTTGCTGCAGTTTTTGAGCTTAAAACTAGAAAATCATTATAATCATGGAAGATTATGGTACTTGTTTTTAAAGTGAATTTGAATTTTTTACAAAAATGGAACAATTAATTAATTTCTCTGAATCTAGACAATCAATTAGACGGAATTGTAGTTTTATTTGACCTTACCTGAGTTTATTAATATTGTTTCAAATGCATACTTATGTGGACAATGCTAACAATATTTTTGTATTAAAAACAATATTATTGTATTAAAATTTGTATATTCTTGTACCTTTTATCCCCGGAGGGTTGGCGCGCGTAGCGGGCAGGGGGGCCGAGCCCCCCCGTTTTATTTAAACTTATATGGTAGCTCATTTTGTTCGTTTAATATTAAAGTCACGAAACTTAGTTTTGGTAATATTTTACTTTGTATATTTTGCCCGTATAATATTTAATAAATAATATATAATTAAAAAAAAAATATCCAAGAAATCCATTCTTTTTTACAGCTATACCTTATCTGCACCCCTTCTTTTTATTCTGCAAACGACAAAAGCACGACACAAACCTGAAGGTGGCGGGTGGACTGAGAAAGCGCGTGCTGATCTGATCGGAAGCGGCGCTGCACTTCCTCGGCACCTGGAGGCTGTTGACGTCAATGTAGGGCAGCTGCTCGAGGCTGCGCGTGAATTCGCTTGGCTCGAAGTACTCGTCCGAGCGATTGTCCTGGATGCGCAGCTCTGGTATCACGTAGTCCGTGGCTTCATTGCCGCTGGCTTGAGTGACCGGTAGCTGCTGCCTCTGCTGTTCCTCTTCGGCGAACTTGCGGACCGAGAGCTTGCGGGAGGTCGGCGAGCGCGCCCGGCCCGGGCACGTCTGCATCAGGGCCCCATGGTCGCACTTCAGCGGCGAGCCAGTCTCGCTGATCGTCGTCTGCGTCACTTGACAGCTCATGGAGCCGATCGCTGAGTCCTCCAGATTCTTCGAACACTTTGCCTGGAACATTTCGTTTTTCGTCATGCTTTTTTTTTGTTTTTTATATATAAAAACATCGTTGGATCCCTATTGAAAAAATTCAGGTTTATAAATCATTATGGTATGATCTTGATTTGACATGATTTATCATTTGATATGAATCAGCTGATATCTAAGAGATCGAGTGGTAAATCAGATGACATCTACTCTGAGAAAAAAGTATTATAAAAGAATTACTATATTGTTTATAAACATGATCACAGACTGGACTCTCGGATACAAATTACAGTACTTTTCTGTAACATTCGTCGTATATAGTAATTTTTACTTGACAGTATTGTAAATAATTTTATCAATAAAATAATTTTTGTGTAGTAATAATTACTGAGAGTCTTCTGTGGTGAAATTGCCAAATAGTATATTAATTAATTCTTACAATACTTTTTTTTCTCAGTGTAATATAAATCAAGTGATAAATCAGCTGACAAATTATAATAATCTCTGGTAAAAATTTGAAAAGGCAGACACGATTGAGAAAAGCTGAGTAAAATCGCTTTTTTGGGCATAGATTAAATGAAACGCTTTTTCACTTATTTTATGGCTTTTGGTTATGAGAATGAGGTAACTGAAAATCTTTAAACTCTTATCAACAATTGTCTTTCAATTTTGAGTCTATGCAACATAATATTTAAATTTAGAGATTGATTTACCCTAACAGCAATAT
>JAWWEN010051531.1:0-11205 GCA_035582955.1 Sycophila texana | reverse complement strand
TTATAAAAGTGTTATAGCGGTAATTAAGAATAAATATATTCTTTTGAAAGTGATTGTAGCGCTCTAACCCCCTTAAATGGCAGCGCTGTTCGCTTTCCACGTGGGCGGAGTGACAATGCGCAGTATTGATTTTTAATGCGCCTATTAAAAATATCCGTCCAATTTCTAAGATGATAAGGACGGACAGTAACGCGATTCACGGATACATTATCGAAAGATACAGTGACTCACCGGTTTTTTTTTTAAGACACTGCATAAATTCGAAAATTATATACTCTCAGTTTCCTGCGAAACGTCGCAAGCCGATGGCCTTGGTATCTTGATATCCAGACTGAATTCATGAGCTGCGAACTTTCACGCATCATCAGGTATGCGCATGCGAGCGGTAAAATTCGTTACTTGGATCAGGTTATTTCGTCTCCTGAAGATGTTCGGCCCTTCTTCGACTACAGGAACGAGGTTCCGCGGTTACGTCGCTATAACGAGCCTCCTTATATTGCGCTTCCCGCGCATTATCCTGCAATATTAAGCTCCCGCCGAAACATGCACGCGAAATATTTTCGACGTTCCGACTCACGTGCCTCTTCGGAGCTTGTATCACGCGAATATTGTCAGACATTGTAAATGTATGTTTGCTTCGTGTTTAGCTTCTTGAATATACACCTGAAATTTTAGTTAGTTTCCTAGAGCGCAAATATAATTGAATGAAAGCTTTCCGGAGTTTATTTTTTAATGTAAAACTGTATGGTATAATATAACGATTCAATATTGAAATTTAGATATAATGAAACTTATTGTATTATTTTAACTTCGAAAACAGAATCAAGCTGTTCGTGTCTACGCGGTGAAGTTAATTTTTAAGTTAATTTAAATAGTACTCAAATATAAGAAGGCACAGTCCTTATTTAAATTACCCTACATAAATTACTCGAATTTGTCACGACAAGAGGAAATATATGCAGTGTCTTTCTATTATTAGTTAAAACTCTGAAATATTAAATGCTGGTTAATTATTATGTAATAAATTTCAAATTCGTTTGATCTAATAGAAAAACAATTCCATCGGTTTCATTTTGACGAAAAAAATTATAGCAAGGAATTGGCATATTTAAAATTTAAGGGGAAAGGCGGCATCTGATCTCGTGGTTCTGACGTTTCGACTTCATCGAATGCCCATTTAGTAGTATATCGCCAAGGTTAAACAAGATTGGCAGTTAATAATTATAAAAAAGACGGAAAACTGTTGATTTAAAATAAATATAAGTCAGATGTAACACTCGTGTATGTGTTGAGTAATATTATATAATAAGCTTGTATTAGAAAAAAGCATCAAGCTATTTGATTTCACTGGAAATGAAAACATCTCAGATAAACTAAGCCAGAACCTGTTCTTTTAAATAAGTGAAATTATTAAAATATTTATTATTTATATCAAATAGTTAAATTAAAAATCCTCAATGTTTGTACTCAAACTGTATAGCACTTTATACAGCGACTTAAAAATTTGACTCAATTAAAAAATTTTATTCAAGACCGTTCATAATTATATAAATATAACATAAAAAATGAAAACAAATTTTAAGAGCCTTTATTCGTGTATCACACAAATGTTCTAACAGTGTATTCTTATTTTTTTATTGGTGAGTAGGTCAGTGACGCGTCCACGAGACACAGAGCAAGTGCAGAAAAAAAGAAATGCAAACTGACAGAAGAGTGCCTTGATTATCTACGCGCAAACGTAAACAGTCGATTACTGTGCGCGCGAGCAAACAAACTTATGTATATAGGCAATCGCGAATTTTTAGCGTAGCGCAATCGACATGCAAATTATCAGCACAGGCTGCACGTTTGCACGCTGCCAGCTGACGAACGCAGGAATAAAAACGCAAAGAAAACAGAGAAGAGGAGAGAATGCAAACTGCCGCTCGTGCCGCGAGCGATCGTCGTAATTATCTAAGAGTGCATAGCGCGTGCCTTACATATTCGGAATCGCGTTTGCGTCGCTGCAGTTGTTTTTTATTTTGAACGAGAAAAAAATTAAACGTGCAATTAAAGTCACAAGAAAAACGTCGACTTTATCGCACGCACACTCGTTTCGGTAAAATTAATTCTGTTCGAGAATGTTGCTCAAAAGTTCGTTATATAATGGTGTTACGATCGAAAATTATTCGAAATAATGAAAAGGTTTTTAGGTTAAATATAAAAAAAATTTAATTTTGAATATCACACCTATCTCTGAGGGGCTGCTTACGCGATTTAAACGATTTAACGATTTAAGAGTGATTTAAAGGCGATTTAAATCGTTTAAATCGATTTAATGATTTAAACTTTTTAAATCGATTTAATCGACGTTACCCCGCTCAAGACAATTGATCCAGAAACTCTTGCCAGACGCGAATGGTGGATCCCGGAAGTTCCCATTGATGAAATTCCACGGGCTCCGTATGGTGCGACGATTATGATCAACCCTTAAATTCGCTCCCCATAGAAAGTCGATTCCGCGCGGTAGCCACGCTCGCGGTGCACTATCCGTCCCGGTATCGGATTCTCAAGGCCACCGCCGACATAATTGCGCTGCGACAATAGTCGAGCGCTGGAATCCTGCATCGATCCGCGAAGTCTTTTTATAAATCGTCTTCTTTTTATAGACGGCGCCCCGACTATTTTTGGCCTCGCAATCGCCGCTTTAGACTTTTCGCCTTCTTTCCCGCCCCCCGATCGCTACCGGCTTTGATCGTTTTAGGCGAGATTAATCGATTAGCGCGTTGAATAGCGGGAAGTAATTTGTATTGGCTTTGTCATTGGAGAAGCATCAATTCCAAGGCTTATACCGTGCCAAGTGGAGTGATTGATTTTATTTTGATTTAGGTAAAGTAGCGTGTGATTTACTCGCGCGTTTTTTTCAATTCGCTTTAAATTTAAATCCACGCGACCTCCGATAACTTTTGATTAACTTCCTTGTCGAAGTGTAGATTGCGACCTCGAGAAAATGAATGAGCGACGAAAAAATTTCATGAAAAACTCGTGGGCAAGAGCAGGTATGCCGAGCGTTACTTTGAAAATTCGTCGGGCCGCACGAGTCCTTTAACTCGAGCGAAACCGATGTTAATCCAAGAGTAAATAAATTGAAAAAGAGCGTCGGATAAGACGGTAGCGAGTCGCGAGCGTTCGCCCCGCTGCTCCAATGTGGAAAGTCTCTCGATGCGAGGCTGGGCTGCAGCAGCGCCTCGGGCAAGGCTGTCTCAAGGTTGCCAGGCGCCGCGGTCACCGCTACCTTCTCCCTCCTTCTTCTCTGCCTCTTTCTCCCAGGCAAAAGTGAAATTCTTTAAGCTTAATTGCTTCGATAACGCCCGGAATGGTGTATTACACTTGCGCGCGAGACTGCGTCGCTCGACCGTATTTCGCAACTGCAGGCGAACGAGCTGGTATTATGCTGCTCATTTTTGTAAATCAACTCCCAACTTTTTTTCGGCTTTAAAAAGTCGAGTATTGAATAACTTCGGGACGGTGTGTCTTATGCGAGTTTCAATTTGGAAAACGAGGTCGAATGTTGTATGTAGTTTATGTTACGGCTTCGATGTTTATTTTTTTCGATACATTAATGTAAGCACTTCGCTTGATTCGCAATTTCGTACAAAATACAGATACTAGATAATTACACGAAGAAACATTCTCTTTTAAAAATTACAAAAGTCTATTTATGGTTTTTTTAAAAATTTACTTTTCAATTAACAAAATTTCATTACAAGAACTTACGTACCCATTCAAAGTTGTAATTGGTTGAAGTAAGCCTTTATTAGTAAATATCGAGTAACAGCGCTTTCACAAATTTTAAAAATAGCTACAATTTCATTATTCATTGAACGATAAGAGTCGTAGCCAAGAGTATTTGAGTGACTGTTCCACAATACATTGATATCGCATAAAAATATTCTCTTTTGCTTTTATGAATGATTGAAATGAAAAAGATGCCTCATTCTCAGCGCAAACGGGGATTCAATAAAAGACGCGAGAAAGGAAGGGATGAGTGGGTGACTCTGAAGAAATAGCTGGTCGTTGCTGTGAAACAGCTGATGAGTTGCGGTCATAGAGAGAACTGCCGCGTTGACGAGACGAAAGCAAGACAAGCCAGTCCAGTGGATGTGACCACTGGGAATCGATTTGCTAGAAACTCGGCACGCGAGTAAACTGATAACTGAACTTGAAACGAGGGGGGAGGGTACTTTTTCAAGTCCCGCTACTATGAATCACGTGAGAGCGGACTTTGTGTTCAACAACTACGCTCGGCCCGAGGAAAATTAAGGGGTCGATACTTCCATACTTATCCGAAAAACTATATAGGTCACTGCATAATTATGATGGGATTATCGATTGTGAGTTTTTTTCCATGTTTTCTAAATATTTCGAATAAAGGAATCATTTCTTTTCTTCGGTTTGACGTACAATCATGATTGTAAATATATTAAGGTTTTGCATTAATTTTTCTACTTTTTTGTCGAACAATTCAAATAAATTAATTTTATTTCATCGTTATATCATCTTTTGAAGCTCTATTAAGAAGATGTTTCTTTTGTTTAATCTAATGATAGATGATAGCGCGATTTAAATTGGTCCAATCTTGGATATTAAATAGAAATTGTAGTCTGATCAAATTGGACATAACTACTTACGCCATAGAGCCAAAACTTGTACAGGCTAGTCTACTTTCAAAATTATTCTTTTTAATTTTATACTTTATATAGGAATGCGAATCAACCACTCAAAGATTATTTTAAGACTTACTTATCAGTTGATGACAGTCTTAGGGTGTGCATATCAACTCACCTGAAAAATAAAAAATACAAATCATTAATAAGTGACACTATTTTATTCGCAGTTGCGTTAAAAAATATTCATGTAATTGCGAACAAATATCCGTTTAACTTTAGAAAGTTACAACGATTAATTCGTCCATCATAGTAGGTTTACATATGGAGTTAAAATTCCGCGTTGCGGTTCGCCTGCGTGTGGTTTCAGTTCATCAAACGTCGACCGAACACTACAATCGGACTTAGTCACGTGTGTGTGTGTGTGTGTGCGAACAGAAAATCTCAGGTTGCAAGGCCTCGACAATTCTCGGCTGTTCAACATTCGTGTATTACACACGGCACACTATTATTAAGCATACGAGCGATACTTACAACGTAACTGTGCAATTTATTTTCAAAATAACTAAAATCGATGGAAAAATGGTCAAATAAAAGTGGTTTTCGAAGTGATTAAATGAAAAATAAATTAAAATTTCATTGATCGCAGTAAGAATAATACCATTTCGCCGATGGCCACCACTAGTCTCTAAACCAATTAGGCGACATTGAAAGCGTGGCCTGATAATCAAGACCTTACACGCACTACGTCACGATATGGGCAGAGAAAAAAGATTTAACATCGCAATAATCACTCAATTCAGGGAAACGTGAAGGACTATCGTACGTTTATTTTCGCAGAAAAGCCTATTGACACTACTTTCCACGACAACTGTTGCATCTACAAGCAGTATGCAGCATAATGCAGGTAATCTTCAAAATATCAACGTAAAAAATAAAATAATAGTATGTGTAACAACGCAATACCGTTGCGTTCCACCCCAACCTGAAACCAAAAGTATTTGTAGTTCGCGTGTAAAAAGTTCCAAAAAAAAGTTCCCCACTTACAGATAATGACGAAAACATCGTAAACTATGTCGAACCGCCGTTCAGCCGTTGAAAACTTGACAGTAAAACGGCTTTCCGTCGCTACACGGTCGCTCTGTTTCCTTGTGCGCAGTGTATATGTTCATGCTCCTCAGAAAACCGTTTTGAAACCGGAGAATATAGAGGCGCAAGTGCGCGTAACTGTAAGCCGTCGTCGTATCGGGAATTTACGGCGAGTTATTTCACGTATGCGAGCGGTGTCGAGGCACTGTGCACCGTCAAAGACTGAACGTATAAAAAGGAAGAAGACAAAAAAAAAAGTATAGAGTCGTCGGACTCTTTTCTAACGACATCTTCTTTATTCAGGGGTTCCTTGCGCGGACCCATTCTAGAAGATTCGCAAGATCTTTTATTATTTCCACATTTTAAAATATTTATATATAACAATTATTTAACCGACTTATACACGGAGAGAAAGAATGAGTAAAAATTACAAACCGCTTTGTAAAAATTACCAACCGCTTTGTAATTTTTACTAGAAGGTTGGAAATTTTTACTAGAAAGTTGGCAATCTTTACTAGAAAGTTGGCAATCTTTACTATGAGGTTAGTAATTTTTACTACACGGTTGGCGATTTTTACTTACTCATTCTCTCCGTCTATACAGCATAGTAATTTTTACTAGACATTTCTCTCAGTGTACTATGAAAATAGTAAACCGCAGAAAAGAAATATCGTAGCCATATTGAAAACAAATCGCATTTAATTAAATAGCAATTTGGATTTGATTTTAGTCAGTACCGTGGAAATATCTACTCAAAATCCTCGGTGATCTGCAAAAAATCTCAATATTATTAAATGAGAAAAAAGAGATAGTGCATGGCATGGGCTAATGGAATGAAAAGAAGAGAGTTAAAACGGTGTGCGAGGGAGGCGCGAAATCGATTTTCAATCGCCAACCGTCGATTCTACGTCAGAGGAGGAGGAACGAATTCGAGGCTGGAGGAAGATTCCACCCACGGAGGTTCCAGCGGAAAGTTACCCTAAGTGCGCCTGGATTATTATACCGCGTCTTCCCTAAAAACGGAGTTTCCGCACTTTAACGTTATTAGCTGTGGAAGCAGGCGACTGTCCAATGCCAAAGCCCTCTATTGCAGAAATAGCTGCAACCTAGTATAGATAGTCTTGGAAAATTTTGGAAGAAGCTGGATAAGCTGATCGATAATTTAACCGATGTCCCGCAGTAATCTGAAGCTTCATTGATTAATGCCGGAAGTTCCGAAGACTAGGCGAAGTATCTAATATCTGTAGTTCGAAATCTAACGTCAATCAAGGCATTGTACCGAATTAATAGGATCTTGTATCGAATTAATAAACTTGGAATTGAAACACGAATTGCACAGATTAATTTAGTACGAAATGAAATCTTGCCCGTAAATAGGACTCGTCAAAAAATACAATCACGATCGAGAAGAAGAGGACAACGAAGCAACCAAAGAAAGAGAGCGATTAGTTGAATTAGCGCGATACTTTGGCAAGCAAACGGTGCGCGGCGACGAGCTGAATTAGGATCGGTATCATTGCTCTGCTCTTCAGGTGCATAGAATGCGCGAGAGCCCGAGCGGTGATTCGCCTTAAACGGGTCTCATTACCGAGTTGCTCCCAATCGAGGCATCCTCGCTCTGCGACGTCGAGCGCCTTGGAGAAAAGAGCATCGGTAAAAAAGAAGGGAAGGACTAGTGGGTCTATGCAAGGATTTTAATTAGTTTATTATGCCACGACGCAAGGTGGCTCTATTCGTAGATGCGCTAATTAAACACGGCCCCCGAAGATCCTTAATTTTTACTCTTCGTGTAACTTAGAACTCACAACCTTGACATTTAAAATATCACAATTAGATTACTTTATAAATGATTTAATATATCGTCGCTCCCAACGAAGAAAAGCACATTTCAAAAAATACCGATTTTAATCAGCCATTTTTAAAGCACTAGAGAAAAGTAAACTCTTCCAAAACCTGATAAACTTGAGGTATCATTGGTACGATACCCTAAGTTTATTATTAGGTTTCGGATGAGTTTATTTTTCTCTAGTGCTTTAAAAAGGGCAAATTAAAATCAGCATTTTTTGAAATGTGCTTTTCTTCGTTGGGAGCGACGATATACTGTAATATGTGTAATATAAAATGTAATATTTAAATTGTAATTATTTAAATTTTTGTGAAAAATCCGAAACGTGAAGCGAGTAGGCTGAATAAAATGGAAGCAAGTAAGAGGAGCGTCTGCTGGTGTAAGGAAATGCATTCATTAATTGTAATTGGACTTAAAACAGCGATCCAGCACCTCGCTCACAAAGGTGTACGGTGCGGAGCTTTTGTCAGACTAATTCAATGAAGGGGCCGGAATGTGAGTACGCGTAACACGAGCGACACACTTAGCTGTTGATTCCAATCTGCGCGCCGACCAAAACATTCCAGTCTAAACGGCTGAAATCTTGACGTCGACTGCAATTTCTCTGCCGACTCGACAAAGCAGGCGCGTGTTCCCGAGAAGAGCATCGAAAAGCGAGACGTGTACCTATACTTGTCCAAGAAAAAAAGAAAAAAATAAGTCGATGGAGAGCGCACGAGCTTCCGGTTCAGCAGCAAGTTCCAATGATCGATAGTATTAAAAACGCGCTCGCGCTTTGAACGATCAGGTTGAAATTACTATTGCGTTGAAATTATTATTTGCTATTTGCGCCAACCGGCTTATCGTAACGGTTGGATTGACGATTTCAACCAGCTTCGACCCCTAATATAAATTTTATCTTGCTCGTTAATGACTGAAAGTGCTCGCGAGAATCCAGTAGCCGGACTCTCCTATGACGATGTCCCGATCGATGACTTTTAGCAACTGATGTTTTATAGAAAAGTCTTTTATTTATTCGTTCACTTATTTTGTATGTAAGGCTCTAGACAACAGTATAAGAACACACGTGTTGAATTTAAAAAATTAATTTTTTACCATCAGAATAACGTGAATGTAAATTAACTTTACGGCAATTAATGGAAATTTAGTAGAACAAATATTTAAAATTTCAACAGAGGAGAAACGAATTTTTCAACCATGAAATAAGAAAAAGAAACATAAAACATCGTTCAGTGCAAGAGATAAAGGGTATTTTCTATTTAAATCATTAAAATTATCCTCAAAGTTTCATCGTTTTCAATTTCCGGACGTAAATGGTCGTAGCGACAGAAGCAAGGAATACAAAGACAAGAAGTCGCCGCAAAAAAAAAAGAGTTAAAGTGCCAGAGCGAGCGGACTGCAGTTGACCGAGAAAAGAAACTGTCGCAGATTCGAAAAACAAAAGTCGAGGTGGCCCGACTTGCGTGACTCTGGGTCGCAAGTGAGAAGAGACAGTGGTTCGTCAAGGCCGTTCGTTAGCCGGCGCAAATGCGTTCTCCGACTTCGCGTAACGTAATCTCCTTTCGGTCGTCGGCGAATATTGCGATCGGCCGATTCTCGTGGCGTGTTCATGGAGAAACGGATGACCGCGATTGCGAGAGCGAAAGCACGTTCAAGGAAATTTTCGATGGAATCGATCGCATTTTTGCTGGCGAAGGGACAGCGAGTTAATGTAGGTCAACGTGAATCGAGCTCTGATGAGATAATTCTCCATTTTGTCCCTCTTTCATTGATAGCATTTATATAGGTATTTCTGTAAAGGTCGAACGTTTACGCTAATACACGGAGAAAAAAAATAGCTTTTTTAATTGTTTTTTTTTTGTACTTAAGAAGCTGAATCTACTTTTAAAAAAAAAAGAACCTTAATATGACAAATTAAATATTGAGTTAAGTCAGCTTTGCTTTATAAAAAACCTAAGGATTTTAAAAAGAGAATAATCTCCTATTTTAAAAGGAATATTCTCCCGTTCTCGTAAGATACATTAACTTTGTATAATGAAAAAGTACATGAATGTGGCGAAAAAATATATTCATCCAGGTTGAACCCTTTAAGGACGTTAATAAAAATGTTGACAGTGATTTGATCGCGAAGGAAAGTTATTAGAAATAAGCGCAGGTTGTGAAAAGTCGGGAAATTAGCGCCTTTATAATTTAGTTTTTTAGATGCTGCAAGACAGCTATTTACGGAGTTTATGAAAAATTATTACGTTTTTAGGTCAAACAACGCATTTTGAAAAGGAAGAATTATGCATTATGATGCGTTATTATATTCAGCTTTAATGTTCAAAGATTACCGGATCAGAAAATAGTTTTTTTTTTATTGCATATAGCAGACTTATCTCAAATTGCGTAAACAAGAAAATCTTATTTTAACACTCATTAAAAATATAAAGTTTTGTAAACGATGTTATTTTTTTAACAGCACTATTTTGATGCGTCTCTCTCGAATATAGCTACTCACCCGACGATTCTACAGTAGAATTTCTACTCCCAGTCAATAATAGACGTGTTTTCAGTGGAAAAAAATAAACGATGAGTTTTTGAAAGGTGTTTCCGTCGCCAGCATGTACTTTTGAAGAACTAGGCTGATTTAAAAGTCGTTATATAATACAGACAGTGACAGTCGATAAGCACGTAAACTTGCATGTCCCATTCTTCTGACGCTGATGCATTCGGCGAAATTCGAAAAGGTGCTGACGCTGCTCGGCGACTCGCTACCTTGCAAAAAACTGCCCGACTACGTAACCATTGAAATAACGCCTCAACGGCGGGTCCGACATTACGAAAGTCGATTTCTCAATATTCCCGGAATACAGGGGGGAGTAGCGGAATTTACCGCGACATCGATTCATCTATACGCGTGGGTAGTTGCATGCGCAAATTTCCGTGGATAGACTATGCGGGAGAAGAAGAAGAGAGATGAGAAAATAGTTCGGAACTGTTATTGCACATTTTCGTGGTTTATTTAACACATTTTTAAAAGTAATTGTAGGACTCGATTCGCGTATAGGAATTTTAAACAAAGATAATGCTTATACTTGTAAATTGGTCAGATTTAAAAAAAAAAAATCGAATCAGGTCAGTGAAAGAAATCGTTTAGAAAAAGGTATCGAGTGTTACTTTCAATCTGGCAATGCTCTTTCCTCTATTTTCATCAGGCTTCTTCGCTTTCCTTATGTCAATGTCACAAACGTAATTGGCTAAGAAAAGGAAAAAAATGCTTTCAATGTTGCAGTAATTAAGTGTGCAAGAAACATGTGACGTATCTTATTGGATAACATCATCGGGTTTTACAAAAGTGACTGCACGTCAAGATTTTCTTTATTTTATTTTATTTTAATATTAGAACGCAGTTTTGTGCAATGCTTCAGCATTAGACAGGGAATTAAAATGGAAACCAAGTTCATTGTGCTGTGACAATTCCTACAAACACCGAAATATTTTTGTACAATATGAGAAAGTACAAGAAAGATTTCGTGGAGAGGTTAAGGGGGGGGGGAGAGGTTAAGGGGGGGGGTATGGTATAAGCACTTGGAAAAATTCGATTTTCTGAAAAATTTATATTTCAAAGTAGAACTTCATAGG
>JAWWEN010051510.1:0-11208 GCA_035582955.1 Sycophila texana | reverse complement strand
TCTCAATTTAACTAGAGATGCAGACATCTCTATGAGAAAGCATTGTGCCAGTGCAGTTGGCAGCGTTTTTTTTTTTTTAACGGATGTATAAAAACGTCAGTTCAGTGTACAACGTGAACTGCTTGGCTGACAAGACAAGGATATTCAAGCGGACTTGATTTCATTTGAGACTAGTGTATTATTTTTGCAAACATTCGGTTCGTTTTTACAACCAAAACGAAGGATCAGAATTAATTAATAATGAGAATGGATCTCTAATGGATTTTGCATATTTAAAAATTCCTTTAAACTTAATTTATGTAACCTTTCTAAACTTCAATCTCCAACTTTCATTGTCTCATCAGAAATCAAATGACTAAATTTTCTTCACATTATTGCGAGACCGAATTTTAATGCTTCCGTCATTTTGAAAAATTGATGAGCAGCCATCGAAGTGCGAAATGAATTTCGTGCATTTCCCTTGGCCGGGGGTTTCATTTTTATTCTCCCGGAGATAACTTTGTCCGTAGTATCGCGAAGGATCTTTATTTATTGCTCGTCAACGGCTCCGAGAAGAGCATCCATTCGCTGTAAAAAATTCACGCTCATCTGCAGAATTCAGCCGCCTAGAACCATTATACTCGCGTTCGAATGAAATTTTAAAATTACTCGCTGAGCAAAATGCATTCTTTAAAGGACGAACAAAAAAAAAGAAGAAATTTACGTTCCTCCATAAAAATCCCCTTCTCATTCGAAGTGAGAGAAGCTCTTTCCCCGCACCTCGCGATTAAGAAAAAAAAGGTGACGCTCGGCTATTCCGCAGCCTTTTTAAAAATGCATCGGGACAGACCAATACGTCGATCTGGAACAAAACGACACCCAATCAAAATTCGTACCCATGGCCAAGGGACGATCTGCCCTCGAGGGGCAAGGAAATAAACTTTTAGATTGATAGCACTGGCGACTGAATAATAGAGCGATAAAGCCTATCGGTTAACCGCGGCAGATCGAATCCCACGCGCCAGCCAATTCTTAGGCAAAGCTTTTCGCCGTGGCAGGCGTCCAAGGCTGGCTGGGAATGGAAATCCGCGAGAGGAGTCGATTATCGAGAGGAGCCGCTGCACGGGCTCCGCCGCGAGGAATAAATCATCGTGACGCCTCGGCGAACTTTTCGAGTGTCCCGAGATTTGCAGGAGGCGAATATTTCGGCGATCGCGATTCCGGTTTAATGCATTCGAGGCGCGGAGGGGCGAGAGGGATATGCCTCCTATACGTAGCTGCCGCCGTGCGTCTGGAAATCCTTTTATTTGAAATTAAGATGTGCCCGCCGACTTGTTTCAGTGGAAAGTTCAGACTCTTGACACCTTCATAATAGAGCCTTTGTATTTTAATGAAGAGCCGAGTGCCAGCTGCCTCGGTAGCAGCGCGCTGAATCTATACGAGGCCTCCACTTTTCGGGGCTGCCTTTCCCACCGATCGATGCTGCTTAATGTTTAAGTGTTTGTCGCGAACTGCCAAAGTATAGCAGATTAATTTTATTCGCGCGGTTTAAATTTACGCTAATTAACGCTCCGTTAAATTTATTTATCTTTTTTATATATTGATTTAATTCCGGCATATTTTAATTATTTATAAAGCGAACGCTCGCTAATAGATGTAACTCAATTATTTACTTCGTTAGTTAACGCCACTGTATACATAATTGCACTTTCGCGTAATGCGTTTGATCGATCACCGTGTGCATGAGTGTGTATATTCGCTGTTAATTGCGAACGGCTCGAAGCTCAACCAACACCGCGACGACGCTGCTTAAGACATAACCAATAAGACGTCGATCAAAACGCCTCGGTCGAGCGATGCTACCGAAATTCATTAGCGCCTGAAGAGTGCACGCAAACGGGAACAACGGAGCGCAAACTAGCGAGAGGCATAATTCAACATCGTCAGAGCGTTAATTCTGCGGCTTATTACGGGCGAGGTTGACGTTCCAGTTTCTGCGAAACGCTGGCGCGACATTAAGCGCGTGCGATTATTGTGGCCCCCACGACATAGATGCTCCCGGCCGTTATTTTTCAGAGCGCATTTTAGCTCCTCTGCTGCCCTTCGCCACCATTGCGTGGCTCTCATTAGTTTGCGCGCCCGCACCTTTTGTTCGGCCGGACGATTTCTTCGGCACTCGTTTCCTCGCGCGAATCGCACGCGATATATATATACCCGTCCTCTTCTCGATCCCTCTGTTTCCTTCCGCTCCGTGTAATTTCCACTGCTCTTTTGGCCTGTGCGCCCGCTGCACTCAGTTCTGTAATTGTAGCCTTCCATCTCTTTGTCTTTGAGGAGGAGTACACTGCCTTTTCTTTTGTGATAGAAACTACTTTTTTTCTGAATTTAGAAATTATTTTCCTCTGATTTTTTTTTACGAGAATAATGAGAATTATTCGATAGCTCGGTTCAAGTGGCGATGAAGAGTCCTGTTGACGTAAGGAGTCG
This sequence comes from Sycophila texana, assembly GCA_035582955.1. Taxonomy (NCBI): domain Eukaryota; kingdom Metazoa; phylum Arthropoda; class Insecta; order Hymenoptera; family Eurytomidae; genus Sycophila; species Sycophila texana. The sequence continues at coordinate 8,742 of JAWWEN010051510.1, read as the reverse complement.
TTTAAAATTCGCTCGCTGATATCCAGATGGTCGTTGGAAAAAATTGATGAAAATAAATTCCGAGGATCCTTCTTATTCGAAGTGTAATAATAAGTAACGATTGAAGCGTCGCTGATTTCTTTTAAAAAGATATTCACTTTAAGTATATACTCTATTAATTGCAATTATCATTGAATACCGTTACACTAACGAATTACAAATTTGATTGATTCTCTCAATTTAATCGTCCAACGCTTATGAAAGCGTAAATTTTAGATTAAGACAATTTGATTTGATACGATCAGTGTATATTACTCTCACCGCTCCATAAATAAACATTCGCTTGATTAATTTCACCCTTCTAAAGTACACAATCTGATGTATATACAACATAAGAAAGTTCGAAATCCGTTCGCTTATATGAAAGACACAAAATTTTTCATAGCCTCAAGAAACACTTATTCACTTCCTCGTGAATCGTTAGATTATCCTTCGAGAAAAGCGAGGCCTCATCGAGAAACTTATTATACGAGCAATAAAAGCTCGAGGACGAAATGCATCTCGCCGAAGAAAAACTTTCTGTCGATTTTCATAAATCGAACACTATAGCCTGCCTCCTGCTCCAGTGGAGGGGCGAACGACTTTCATACACTTTGTGCAGTAACTCAGTGCACTCGTCAAAAAGTGCATGTGCTCGAAGGAAATGGAAGGAGGGCGAGGCTTTCCTTATGTTATATATATAGGTATATCATGACGCGATTGGGACCAATCTTCCGGCATTATGCGCCTGAGTCGACTAAGTTTGCATCACCGCGATTGTCGCTCAATTAAGCAGCTGCGAAAGTTTCGCCGATCGTAAACAAAAGGCGGAGTATCGAGAAGATGCCGGCGGGAATCTCGTTTGTCGCGCGATTTTCCTGATTATATTCATCGCGGTTCTTGCGTCCGTGCGCAAGTTAAACTTTTTTTTCTGTTTTCACGACGCGGTGAGGTCGTTAATTAGTACCTTATAAGCATTATTTAGATTCTTATTAGGCTGTCGGCGTATAGAAGGTGACGGTTATTTATGAAGCGAGGATAGTCTAGTTGAGTAGGTACTAGAATTGGTAATTCTAGACACTTACACCTAATTTTCCATTTAGAAATATCTACTAAAGTTTACTTTCTTCAGGAGGTTAGCGCAAGTTTGTTTAACTAATCGTTAACAAAGCGTAAGTTACTTACTATACAGAATTTCTAACTACTTGCGACCTGCACGTAACGCGAGTTACTGCCCTTTCCTTTTTCGACCTTCGAAGCCAGTTTGAGATAATGTTACACGAAATCCAAGGCCCAACGTTCGCGCTCACGGCTCATTCAAGCCACCTCGAAGTGCTGCAGGATGAACCAACGTTAAAAAAAAAAAAGAAAAAATTTCAAGCGAACAAGCCTTTAAGAACGAAGTCTCATTGGGGGATAGTTAAAAGTTTTATCTCTTCGCATCTCCCTGCCGTCAATGAAATTGCCGACGTTTCAAACTAGGCGGCGGGTTAAAACGGCCTTTTTATATGTAAGCTAAAAATAAAGAACCCGCGTGTACACTTTATTGCCAGGTCGAGTCAACGATAAGAGGCCGACGACGTCGTTTTATTTCCGTGTGCAGAATGCGAGTTGCGCTTTGTGGAAAATTCAATGCGCCCCCTTGAATTACGAACGGACCATCCCTCGGCGTCTATCGCAGAAAATCATCGCAGAAACGGTTTATTAATGTTTTACCGAGTATACTTCCAAGTCGTCGCTTGAGAAAAGGGAAAGACGATGCATTAAAGGACGTCCCGATACAAAGTGCCGACGGTAAATGGAAAATAATTCGTCATTCGGCTGCTTCTTTTTTTTTGCAGCGAGGTGAAAAATGGCTTGACACATTTTTTTTATTTACTCCCAGCGTAAGGCGACGCAGTAGGTTAAAATTTTTATTCTCACTCCCAAAAAAAAAGTGCCGTATCGATTTATTTGACCCTTTGAATTTTTCGACGGCCGTGTAGTCGGAGGAAAATTTACGTCGAGAGCGCGCAGCTTTTTCCGCGCGACACTGTAAAAACACACTTTTCATTTTTTTTTCTTCCCTCCCGCCGTCGCTTATTTCCGCGTTATTCACGCTCCTTCCTCGACTCCCTTCCGGCCGATGACCCATATCGCGCGGTAAAATTCGATAAACGTCGGCGCGCCGTCGAGGCCCCCGAATTCGACGGCGAACGGCAAGATAAGCGGTGCGGAGCCTCGTAAAAGAAGGGAATTTACGACAGCACGCAAGCGCGAGCAAAGTTCGTGTTAATAAAAGGTCCCCATAATCATTCACGTACAACCGGCGCTTGTCCGACTCGATCGCTCCGCGTAAAAATTCATCCTCCCCTCGCGTCGACTATCGAAGTCGGACATGTACGCGCATAAAAAAAAGTGACATAAATCCACGAACAATCGGTTCGTTCGGAGAATCGATGGCTGCAAGCTCACGAATTAAGGAACAATATTGAAGAAAAAGAGCGTCAGAATCCGTTCGACAAGCAGCGCCCGCGAAATCCTCTTACCGAAGTTTTGGCGGTCGGTCGCACCAGTCCCCCGGGGATATTCGCATTAATAATACGACTGCGGGAGCCCTTTATCCCCGCGCATAACTCAATGACTAACGACTCCCGTAAACACGTGGCAAAAGGCTGGAGTGCGCTGCTCGCGGCTGTCGCGTCGGATTCTCGCGCGGCCGATAAATCTCGCCGCGACTCGGGCGTAAAAGCAATACTGCGAGAACGAGCGGATCGCGTGCGACACTGTGTCGATCGGCAGCGATGACCTTATCCGACGAGTGAAAGAGAAAGAGAGCGAGAGAAATGGAAAGGGAGAGAGAAAGGGGCAGGCAGTGGGTGGAAGAGCGACGCCCTTCACGCTTGGCCCAGATTGGTAACGGCGCTACGTGCAGGCGTTGCTCGAGTGGCTCCTTTTCGTCGGGCGCGTTGTACGTGCCGCCGAGCGACAAGTCGACTGGGTGTGTTTTCCCTTATCGCCGGGTATCTTTTCGCTCTCGAGACGAGGAGCCGGGGGAGGGTCTTTTTTTATCGCGCCGTGGAGCGGAAGCTCGCTCGAACGGGTTCATCATACTTGGGGATTGAAAGGCGACGGCGATCGGGGAATAGGGCTGGGTTTGTTTCCTTCTGTGTATGTCGAGAGAGCGGCGAGAGCTGTTCTCGCATTCGAAGTAATGGTCGTTACATTTGTAACACTCGGCGGAAATCTCGTTAGCTGCGAAATGTGTACTCCGCGATTCGATGAGAGGAAACTCACTTTGCGCTTACGGCAAAGGTGCTAAGTAATTTTAGATCCAGTGGGTTTAAATAATTTCTTTCGATTCGAAATGCTGGAAACTTGATTTCAAATTTAAACGGTAGTTAACACTTACGTATTATATAATTTTATATAGCGACAGTCGGCTTGATGAAGGAAAATTAAATTTATATGGAATCATAAAAAAAAAATTGAATATCTTATTCCTTTTTAAATAATTGAATTTTTTAATTTTTGATAATTATCTTTTGTACGATTTTGTATTCATTTTAACAGATATTCAACCACTTCACCCATTTCCACACAAATTCTCGTCGACGCAATTACACCAGCGATGCCAAAAGTGGCATCGCCCAAGCGGGAAATTTTAAAATTTAGATGCCATTAGCCCATAGGGCGATGCCACTTTTGGCAGATTACACTCATACACGCACAAGTGAAAAAGTGCTTAATTTCTACCTACGTAAATGCGCAGGTGCACCACTTAAAGTGAGCGTTCGTATATTTATTGTAAATCAATTGTAACAAAAAATGTATTTATATATTAAAATAAATGTTACAATCATAATTTAATTAAAAAAAAATACATCTGTCTATTATTATTTCATTCAATATTTAACACTGATCTTTTAGAATTTTATACGAAATTATCCGATTACTACAAGTGATTTATTTTCATCAATTGATTACTAACTAAGTCTAAGGTCGTATCACAAAAAAATTGAAAACATTCCTCTATATCAAGTATCCTTAGTTATTAAAAGTATAACGTCCGACTGAGCGATCCGAGCAGCTTTATTGCAAATTGCAAGCCGCAAGCAAGTTTCGGAATTATAAGACCGCCAATTAGAAGCTCAGAACGGATACTCAAGCGAGCAGAAGCTCCCCAAAAATATTTTTTCGGGTTTCAATAAACCGCGTCTGTATAATTTTCCTCAAGCTCCAAGCTTTTCTGTAACTAATTAGGGACTGGACACCGCGAGCTTTTAAATAAGGATTAAAGAGCATTGATTAAAGTATACAGATATGATGAATGGTGTTTTTCTTGCATTCTTTATGTATAGTATCAAAAAGCTGCCTCCGAGCCCTGATTACTTTTCGGTATACGCAGGAAAATAATTTCCGGGCGCGACGAACACGCTTTTTCCCAATTGGAACGCGGCTGATTACATGCTGAGTTGGGGTACTTGGAAAGAATGGATTTCATTATGTTTCCGCAGAAGTTAATCTCAATTTTCTTTTCATTATACCTCCTTTATCGAGAGGGGTACAAAGGGGGAGAGTAATCACCGGTGGTTCGATACAAATGCTGATTGTGCCTAATTGGCTTCGAGCTTTTTTAATCTAAATGGTTGGTTGTATATCTACGACGTACGAGCAGCTCGAAAAATATCGTTTAATTCCATCTGCATGGATAAATTAAATATATCTGTATCAATATTAAATTCATCAATCAACATCCAATTGATTCGATGAAGTGTGGATTAAAAATATGAATACACGCAATTTTTTTAATGCACAACATATAACAACATGCAATATAGAGCAGAACAAAAAAATGAATCTTTAAAAACAATGACAAAAAACAGTCCGCAATATACATTAAGATCGTTTTTAAAATATTTTCTTCTGAAAACTCGAAATCCATCACATGAATGTATATAACCACGCAAAGGGCAGTCGGCATCGCGTGAATTGCACGTGAGTCGTGATGCTTGGGCGGCTCCATTTGCAATAACCATAGCTGAAAACTTGGCGAACTGGGAGCTCGGCCGGCACATCGGGGACCGGGCTTACTTTGACTCTTGCGGAGCTTGGCCGAGCGGGAGCGCGACTGTTCATATAATGCACGTAACAAGAGTCAGTCCGCCGAGACCTCATCCAATTAATGTTTCGCTTCCGCTCAGCGAGCCGACGTGTTGCGCTCGCAGCTACCACGGACAGGCGAGAGCACACGTCCGCGGGATTTTTTGATTTTTTTTTCGCGCCGTGCAGCGGCGGCCGAGTAATGAAACCCGGACGCCCGCTCACCTGCGGTCCCTCGACGAGGCTTTTTTTTTACCTCGCGAGCACTCCGCAAAGCGCAGACGAGATGGAATTATTTCCAGGGGGCGTGTGGGCAATGGAATGCGCGATTCTTGCCTTTCGTGCTGGTGAGATTTTCCGAGCTAGTGGGAAAGATTTTTATTAACGGATGTGAGAATGAGAAATGTGCGGAGTGCAAGTAGTATATGATTTAATAAATAGAATTTTAAAAAGTAAACATCTAAAGGCGTAGTTATGCATAATAAATACCTAAAAATGATTTGATTTACTTAGAACCAAAAACTGGATCTTTAATTTTGATAGAAAATTTAGTCATATTTCTGTAGTAGTAACAGATGGATATGGTCAGACATCTGGTCGCGGTCGCTCAACTCACATTTTTCTCTGGCACTTATTTTGGTTTATAATGTTTTTATGCGATTGAGACAGAAAAGCTTGTTCTATTTATAGATATTAAAAAAAAAAAAAAAAAATGGCGGAAACACCGATTACACAGGCACACAAAAAAAATTATTTGAATAATTATTTGAAAACACCAACTCGCACCACTTAATGAAGTATTTTACTATTACAATACTTTTTCCCATAATTATACTTATATAATTATAAAGATACTTATATAATTTTCTGCATTCCATTTTTGTATTTTAATTTAACGCCATCTTTTGATAATTTTTCTTTCTAATATAATGTTCGTACAAAGCGCCAAAATACTTATCACGCGAATTCGACAAAAGCACATTGCTACCGTAAATTCTTAACGCAACCGAGCAAAATTGGAGAAACACAAAACCCTATATATAAATTAAATGCATACTCATTGTTGGGACAGATAACTTAGTTACAATGAATCTCTGATATCGCATATCTACTTTTGCAGTGCCTCGCACGCGTACGCAAACTTGGCGAACAAGAACAAGCGGGGCGAACACCGACGCGGAGCTCGCGAGCTTTTGAAGTTGTGGAGATGAGCAGAGGGACTGGGTTTGATTAAAGACAAGGCGCGTGTACCTTGGAGTACGCTAATGGCTTATTTAGTGCACCTTCCGGCAGCACAGCACAACGAAACACAACGAAAAGCCACGACCGACGAGAGAATTTCTCCCTCCCGTTCCCTCTTTTATTTTCCAGGCAGAAAGTCCTTGACGTTTACGAAAGGCGCGTGTAAAAATGCTTACAACCTATACCTGCTGGGAAATGGACCGCCGCGCGAAATCCGCCCACGTAGACGACACAAAGCGCAGCTTTTTGCCGAGTCGTAAGAAGGGTAAGAGACGGGGAAAGGGAACGGAGGGCAAGGATGAATTCGGATCGATCTGAAAAGGCTTCATTACGCTCGGCTGAGAAATATTATTCGAGGCGCTTTTTTCCTCGCCGGCAGTTTCCCCCTTTTATTTTGATTGCTGTACTTCTTTGGCGTTGAAGTAGCTAACTGCTCAGAAAGTGTTTTTTTTTTTCGATTGTTTGTGAAGTAAATAGCGGTAGACGTATATATATTCGAGGAAAAAAAGAAGGAGAGTGAATAAAGTGGTTGTAATCCTTTTTATTTGCGGAATGTTTAGCACGAAAGACACTCGAGAGGAGGGGGAAGATAACTCGGCCATTTACGAAAACGGTGCTTATAGCAAGGTTCACAGCGAGAGCACAAAAAAGACGGTCGCCGTTAAAAGCACGGGTTCCCAAAGTAAAACGCGTGTCGTCGTTTAAATTATAGGCACGCGGGCGCCGCGAAAATTATTTCGACAATGGCTCATTACGCCTAATGGGGCATTTACTCGCTCGTCTGTACTGGGCTAAACGCGAAACGGCGGGCCCCGCGTTATAACGACTTAATAAGCTTCATTACTCACTCAAAACGCGCATACCCTTCTGCGCTTTTCTTGCGAGCGAGCACCTGAACTTTTGTTCGTACCGCCTTTATATCTCTGCTCGGTGGCATTGAACGAATATTAATAGCAAGTTACGTATCCTTTGGTCGTTTTCGTTCTTCTCTGCGTTTCAGGACGGCGACTTCGGGTTGAGTGGAATATGATGAAGAGAAAGGGACATCGACGGGATCTGTGCCAGGAAAGTCGAGCGGAAAAAAACAAGAGACGAAACAGTCGATTCCGGAAGTGGACTGTTAACGTATCCGAAGTCGATCAACATTAAAATCATGTATTCGATATTTTTTGTTTAGCCATTGAATCCTTCCGCAATATTTTCTTTCATTTTATGTAAATTTCGGTTAAGCATTGATTAAAGGCGAGATTTATTACTACGTGGGTTTTCATTGCTCTTATTAAATGCAAAAATAGAACTGCGTGCTTAACTTCCAATCTCCTTACTTTACGTACATTCACAGCTTCTTGTTTAATCGGATATAATAAAGGCTTATGGACGTGCGTAGGTGCGCCGCATGTTTTCAATCTCAGCTTACTGCTAAGTACGGGCTTATAATTTTCTAGTTTTATGACGTCTTAAAATTGTATAATAAGGTAAACTTATACACTATAATTCTATCGCACCAAAGGAATTAGTCTTTCATTAAAATCTTATTTATATAAATTTCTTAAGTAAACGTTAATGCTTACAATATTCAAAGTAGCATTTTGTTTTATCAAATCTAATACAATAATGAAATTCCTCTCATTTTGCGCAATGTATGTAAATGGAAGCCTAACAGCGCATCGCGGGAAGCCTCATTCTCCCTCTCTGATAATCGCAATCAAATCGTACTCTGCGGCGGCATTAGCTGCATCAATGCCGCAAAGCCGCCCATCCTCGGCGATGCTCAGTCCAAAGCGTCTCGGAGACGGTTATACAGTGGGATCGGCGGTCAAGATTAGCCGGACCACCGGATCGGGCCTATAGACCGCTTATACGTGTGTACAGTTCGAAGCTTGTGCACGTCTGCCCTGTGCTCTTCGGCCGATACGCTTGTGGTCATGTCGTGGGCCAATCGATCAAATAAACCGGACGCGCCTTTCGCCTTCCTCCCGAGCGATTCACTGCTGCCTTTTCACTATTCACTCTTGAATACTGCATTCAAGTAAGATTTTTGGTACTCCTCGGATTAATCTAATAGAAATCGCGAATTTCATGATTCGAAGTGCACCAAGCGATTGACAGAAGAAGACGAAGGCACTGCGTTTTGATCCTTGAAGCAGCTTCTTTAAGGCGAGTTCTTTTAGACACTTTATTGATGTTTCAATAAAATTCTCTTTATTACTCTAGCATCTTTATTGCAACACTTAAATTTTCTATATTTAATTTTCTTATTAAATGATCCTTATATTTTTCTTACTACATATTCTTATTAAGGGGGTTAGAGCACTACAATCAGTTTCAAAAGAATATATTTATTCTTAATTACCGCTATAACACTTTTATAAGGTATATGTATGATCAATTTAGTAGTTC
>JAWWEN010051499.1:0-11208 GCA_035582955.1 Sycophila texana | reverse complement strand
CGCGCCGCTGCTCGCAAACGTGCCGCGCTCTGTACTCACGCTCGTTATAGCTCTTGATGCGTATATAACTAATATACGAGCGACCCACGCGAATATCGTCGCCAATTCGCGATTCGGTAATTTCCGACTAAATCGAATTACGATGCGGCAGATATGCCGAATGTGACGTGTCTGATATCCCCGTAACGCCGAGCGGCTCGTGAATGGCCGCTTTGAAAATCGAAACGGAATCTGACGCGCTCGAGCTTTATCGGATTGAATTTTTGCATCGATGATACTGGGATACTAAATTTATCACTGACGTTATTGAAAAACGCACGTGTACTTTGTTACACTTTATTGGCCAATTCCTCGGTTTGTAAAAAAAAGGAAGGCTTAGTACGTGGAAACACTCGAAGAAACGATTTGATTACTTAAGGGTAGGGTACAGTCAGAAAAAAAAATCTTTAATTTACAATCAATATTAACAGAAATTGAAATATGTTTTTGTAATAAAAAGATAAAGAAAATACATTTTTTTCATATTTTTTAAAGCAAATTTGACAGGGTTTTGTTTGCAAAAGTAGTGAAAAAACAGTTTTATGGAAAATGTCTCCAATATACGGGGGACCTTTCATCGAAGGACTACAATCCTGGAAAATTCTTAAATGTTTCATCGGACACTACAACTTTACAGAGGCTTTTACATAAATTGATAAGTTATTGTATCATATATGATACGCTCGGCATTAAAGGGTTAAGCGTCAAGCGATCGGCTCGACATGAGGCATCCGGCGGCAACGTCGTTCTCCCGAATAAACAATGCGTCTCGGCCCCGCTTGGCGAAATTATATTATTGATCAGCCTCGTCGGCGATTTCTCGCTCCTCCCGTCCTTGACAGCCGCGTTATACGCGCCGCGAGAGGAGACCTTCGCGAGTGTGGGGATCGCGCGCGTAACCTCGAGGAGAAAGCTCACAAAAGCCGCCGCCGCTCTCCGTGTTATTTCGGTCAATTCTCATTGACGGAGTTCAAAAGATCGGAGGAGCACGGCGTACAGTCGGCTGGGAGGCCCGTGAGTCACGCGAGTCATGGGGCAAATCCTGCGTCGCCGTCGGGGCTCGCCTGCGCGTTTTTTCTTTCTTTCTTTAATTTTTAATTTTTATTTTATTTTGCCGCGCGGGAGATATGATGTGCTCGAGCGAGGTCGAGACGCGATGGGCGCCTTCCTTTTTTTTTTTTTTGTTACGCCGCGCCGGGGGATATTGCTGTTTGCGCCGGAGGAAAATAATGCGCGCGCGGTTTGGATGTTTGATGAGGCTCGGGCCGAGTTTTTTTTTACGAAGAGAAGAGCGCTGCTCGCGAGGAAACCATTTGTGAAATATTCAAGCTGGCGTCAATTATTAAGACCCTTTATCCTTGTGAAACTTTAATGTTTCCGAGGAAAATCTTCTTTATTAGTAATGACGAAAGTTTCGATACGGCGATATTGAAAGGTTTTAATTAATGAAAGTTTATTGATAAGGACTATATAGCCCGTTGGATAATTTAAATAAATAAATAAAATAAATAAAATATATTAATGTAAATAGTACACTGAGAAATGTTTTAGTAAAAATTGCAACTCGACGCCCCAAACGGAGAGTAAATGTAGCGCCACTCAGATTTTCTTATGGAGATTAGCATTGCTCAAATCTGAGTAGTGCTACTCTACGTACGGGGCGTCGAAATCGTCTTGTAAAAATTACTAATAGACATTTCGAAAGAAATTACTAAACTTTTCAATAAAATTTATCATAAATACAGTAAAAATTGTAATATACAGTCTGGCAAAATTTATTATATTTTTAGCAAATTTTACTGAAAAAGTTATATAGTAATTTCTCTCGAACAATGTCAGTTTGCGACAACTTTCCCAAACAGTTGTAATTTTTACTAAAACATTTTTCTCAGTGTAACAACAATTGTGATAAATCTAGCAAAAATTACAATACTGACTTATAAGTGGTTCACCAAATGAAAAAAGTTACCAGACTGGCGAGAAAAAAATTACTAGATTTTACTAATTTTTACTATACACTGTATAGCATACACTTTATTGTAATTTTAACATAGTAATTTTTACTACAACTCTAATAATTTTTGCTCGCCAGTCTGGTAATTTTGTTTCATTTGGCCAGTCTATGACTCGGTTTACTATTTACGTATTGTATAATTTTTTCTAGAAAAAATTCTCTCCATGTAGATTTTATGTCCTTACAATTAATAAAGTAAAATGAATTTCAGCGGAGAACAGTATCCTAGTTTGGACCAGTTCTCGTTGGAGATACGACTTTGGAAACATATTCGCGTGATGAGAATGCAGGCGCGCTACATCAGCATAAAGATTACGTCCACTGAGATAGCGAGCGTCCGGAGTTAGGCGCCTCGCTCTTGACCGGATAAAACGTCCGTTGAGTGGAGTGGGAGGGGGAACAGTATTCTGAATTGCGCCGTTGTAGAAGCGCCCGTCGATATAAGGCCGAGGTTTGTCCTTATTTCCCTCGGCGCCGCGACGCGCATCTCCGTCCGAGTGCAGTGTGGAGAGTGAAGATGACGGAAGGACGAATCGAATCATAAGGTGCGAGAGCCGGTAAAATTACGATAATGAGTAATTTACAGCCGAGTAGTAATTGCTAAAGCCGCGGGGGCGATACCGGCAGCCCGCGATTCTAGGACGATTATGTAAGGCCTTATGTCTTGCCTAGTTTCTATACGGCAGATCCATTGCTATCTAAGCGTATATATATATTTTTTTTTTTTAAAAAAGAAAAGTTATTGTAAAAGTTACTACACTGTTTTGTAACGCAGGGACAGACTCGACAAATAGAATAGAATGGAATAGAATAGTCGTTTATTGCAAATTACAATATTTACAAATTATATCCAAATTTCAATTATATATCACTTATAAATTCTACGGGGGAAAAAAGTTCTCGTGCGAAAAATTATACAACAGATTTATTCGAATGGTTCATTATCGGAAAATGTGCTTCTCGTAAATTTTACTTAAACACGCTAAGTTAATAGTCCGTTACAAAAAACTGTACAAGAAGTTTTACCGGCAATGGGCTATGAAAAATCGTTATAAAATACACAGCTTATTACAATTTTAATTTTACTGCGCCACTGTAACAAAAACTACTCATATAAATTAGCACACTCAAATTTATTGTTACTTTTTCTCAAATCAAATATGTTAAATCTTATAATCTTTATTTAATAATAATACAATTTAATTCTTTATTTAATACAATTTAATTTGCTTTTTTAATACAATTCTAATACGCAAATCAACTTATAAAAATAACGAAAAAAAAAATATTTATTATCAATTTTAATCTAAAGATATAGTCTATACGACAGATTTAGCAACTGTTTTCTTCATATGTACAAAGAAAAAAAGCAAACAGCTAACAAGCAAAGTTTCACTTTCCACTTTGCAAATAAACCTCGCCGAGCGTCGAGGCATCGAATCAGCCTTACGTAATGAAATTTAATTTGTTTACAAAGCAATTACCCGATTAAACATCGAAACGAACTCATATTCCCGAAGTTCAAGGCACCCGCGAGTGCCGAGAAGTATCAGTCCCTCGCCAAATCGAGCGTGGATATTTCGCCACCGTTCGCGCAAAGCGTTAACCCTGTTGCGAGCGCGTCGCGCCGGCAGTAGCGCTCGCGCCAATTAGAGGCGATTAGACGGCGCGTCGCTAACGAGCGCCCGCCGTAAGAATGAAACGGAGTCGCCCACTTTTAACTACCGCGTAATACGCGCAATCGCCGCCTTACGTCCGCGCCGAAGAATGACTGACTCATCCATTCACTCGAATTATTAATTAATCGGCAAACTCCCGTCCTCTCGCGTATGCGCCTCGGACGCGCGGCCACACGGCATTCGTATAATTAGAATTATTGCACTCGTCTTTTTTTTTTACTGTTTTCTTCGCTTTTTCGTGATTAGAGTCTAAGATATTGGCAATTTTTTTTTTTTTTTTCAAAGATTACCGAGTGCAGCGTTAAGGAAATTAATTGCAGCTTTCAAATAAAAGCGGATGCCGATAGTTCATCATTTTTCTTTTCAAAGAGGCTCTTATAGAACTGCTGGGGCTTGATCGAATGTAACAATTCTTGCGAATTTTACTAGAATTATGGTAAGATTTCGAATAATTCTAGCAAACTTTACAATACAAGATGGTAATTTTTCCACTACACGACAGTCTGCCGCTTTTTCGTAGTTAGAGTCTAAGATATTGGCAATTTTTTTTTTTCAAAGATTACCGAGTGCAGCGTTAAGGAAATTAATTGCAGCTTTCAAATAAAAGCGGATGCCGATAGTTCATCATTTTTGTTTTCAAAGAGGCTCTTATAGAACTGCTGGGACTTGATCGAATGTAACAATTCTTGCGAATTTTACTAGAATTATGGTAAGGTTTCGAATAATTCTAGTAAACTTTACAATACAAAACGGTAATTTTTCCACTACACGACAGTCTGCCGCTTTTTCGTGATTAGAGTCTAAGTTATTGACAATTTTTATGCAGTATAGAAATATCTAACGATTCTATATTGATTTAAAAAATACTCCGAGGGTACTTACAATATTAACAATTAATCAACGAATACACAAAAATGTGTTTTGTCTTCTGTTACTAGGAGGTTAAAAAGCGCGCTATAAACATTACTACGCTAGTCAAACTACAACAGCAACTCTATACCGACTTGTAAGGTTACTATCGAACTCCCTTAAGTAGTGCCAAGTAAATTAAAATCATTTAATTGAATTTAACTAAATATTTTGTCGAGGCAACTAAATATTTCATTGAAGAAAACTTTATTTAGCAGTATCAACAAAATATTCAGTTAATTCAATGAAACCGTTCAACTTAGCAGTTCGTTATTTTTTTTTCAGTGTATACGACAGTAAAATCAAACGTAAACCGAAGCCCCCAAAAATCTCACGAGGAGGGCGATCAAAAGGAGTCATTAACATCGAGCTCCACGACTATAATAATATCCAGTTCTCGAATAAAAGAAGCGCAGAGCGGCTGTTTTCGCACCCCGCGGACTTTTTCTCATGGCCCTCGCCCGAGATCCGATCGCCGCGGCGACGCCGGGCTTTTAAACAGAAAGCCTCGTCCCTCATTCTCTCACGGGGCCGATAAACCGGCGCGCGCACCGCCGTGAAGCACTTTTTTTTTCCTTCCTCCTCCCCCGGACGGGCAGCACGGCCGAAGTGGCGCATCAGCTGTGAGTCGCGGCGAGCAGCTGTAGGGATTCGCCGGCTCGAGGGGGAGACGTTGCGTTGGGTTAGGTTGGCGAAAGCCGGCCGGGCATATCGATCCGCGAGTGCGTCCACCCCGACGGGGGGGTTCGGGGCTCGCCTCCGAATAAATAAAACGGCGGTACCCACGGCGACGCGAAGACGACGAGCGGCGGCCCCACCGTCTGCTATAGTCCTCCCCTCGGGGGCTGCGCGCGCTCGCAATCCTCCGCTTCTTAATACCTCGGCTTTCTATTCTGTGCGACTCTTGCCCCGAGAGTTTCGCGTCTGCCTCGTGCGCGAGGAGAGGCGAGCAAATACACGTACATGTACAATGAACGCCTAATGCACAACGGTCGGACTCTTTATTTCTTCATTCTTCTCGGCCGTGCTTTTATTTAACGGTGGCTTCACCACCAAGTACGGACCGTATCCCAGTTGAAAATGGTAAGGTTGTGAAAGGGTTGAAAAAGAAATGTTGAACATTGAGAATCGACGTTGACGTTGATAATAGATTGATTTAGCTTGCTTTTCAACGTTTAATACACAACGTTTCCCGAATGTTCCTTGTCAATCTTGATTTTCAATATTTAACGTTGATTTTCGATATTCAACGTCCATTTTCAATGTTGATTACATAAGTTTGGCGTTAAAAAATACGCATTGTAGTGGTTTTCTGCCAAAATCACTCATTTTCAAATCAAGTTACATTAACAAATAATGAGACCTTCTATACGTGTCTAGTGTCTTGTGCATGTTAAACGAGCCAACTTTGGAATTTTTTTTTCTCTGAAATGAAGTCGTTAAACCCTATTTTTCTCGATGGATTTCGAAAGGTGATACAAAATGCTATCTCCATATAAAGTCATATTGAATTCTGTCATTGTCCGATATTTCGTGAAGCCACCTTAAGAGAGTATATTAATGTAAGAGGTAGTTTTTGGGAATCGATGTACGTCCGACCGGGGGAACGTTCAGAGCTGTCTGCCGTGAATGATAATCCGGAATTAGACGCAAGGACCTCGTGATAATCTGGAATTAAACGCGAAGACCTTGTGGAACACCACGTGGATCTCTGGAATGATAATGCAGAATTAGACGCGGGGACCTCGTGGAATACGCACGTGGATATGTCTGGAATGGTAGTCCGGAATTACACGGAGAAAAAACTTCAGTAAGATCCAATTGAAGGTTAGGTACTTTGTGCATAACATCATTCAGTAGGTTAGGTCCAGTGACACTAACGTGATTGTTCAGTAGTTTTTACTGAACAAAATCAAGTCATATTTACGCAACGCCATCTACTAGAGCCTACTTCAGTAAAAACTAACTTTAATGTTCTTTGTACACTCGGCTCAAGTTGATTCTCGAGGAACAATTTAAAAATTTTCAAGCGACGTTGCAAATTTTTAAATTGTTCTTCGAGTTTCAATTCGAGGCGAGTGTACATGAGAATTCAATTGGAGCTAGGTGAGAAGCCGTATGTTAAAATAACTTCTTACTTTTATGTAAATAGAACTGAAGTTTTTCTCCGTGTAGACGCAAGGACCTTGTGGAACACCACGTGGATCTCGATGAAAATTGAGTGAACTTGCCACGGGGATGAGCGCCCCTATATCTTTTTTCTTTGCGCGCTCGCGAAAAGAAAAGAGAAAAAGCGCGTGGATGAAATCAGAAGCCGCAGAGCAGCATTGAGAATGCCTCTTTGTTCGCGGCTGCCGCATGTGCGGGTAGAAACGCGGCACCCTTTTCCCACCTTCTTTTTTCGCAGGCACACACGACGAGCATCGACCAGACTACATCTTTCTCTTTCTTTCTGCAATCGCTGGGCTTTGTTCGTCACCCTTTAAAATTTCTTTTTCATCAGTACGCCGGTTCTTGTCTCGGTAGCTACGGCTTTTCTCTTTACTGTATTATGGACCGTTTGTGATTAAATTAATGCAAGAACGCGTCGAAATAAGAAGCTGTTATAGTTAAATAGAATTTTAATAAGTTATAAATTTTTTATTTTAATTTAAAATATAAGAAGCTGTTATAGTTAAATAGAATTTTAATAAGTTATAAATTTTTTATTTTAATTTAAGCTTTTAATTTCCTATATCTACGTAACAGTCTAAGGTATATGGTAATATGTTTACTTATTCTATTCTATTAAATTAAAAATCTTCCCTCTTTACGTGTATCCACGTAAACACGAAAAATCGATACGACTGGTTTGAAGGTGACGAATAGCAAACAAGTCGAGTCAATTAGTCATCGAATTGACGGTGTACCACACAACTTTTAATTAATTTAACACAAGAATTTCGTATAACATCGGTCGAACTTTAATCACAGGTGAGTTCGATCGATCGTTATATAACTGATTGCTAAATTTTTTTTTTTTTTGAAAAATAATCCTAAAATATATTTCTTCGAAATTTTAATTTACTTCCTTAGATGAGAAAGTTCTTTATAGTTCAGTTGTGAATCTCTTTAAACGACGCACTTTGAAAAATCTGTTCAGCCTCAAGCAAGCCTTCGAACATATTCCACGCATTACGCGCTCCTCCTGCTATCGTTTATTATACTTACTAAAAGCCGTTGGATACAACTCGCGTAAATTCCAGAAACGTATTTACCTGCAACAGAAAGAGAAAAAGTGTGCGTTAGAGACTCGCGCAAAATCCAAATCGTTCTCGTATCGCCGCGCGCGCTGCACGCATATATGCGCGGTGTGTTTAAACGACTCGCTGCTCGAGACATTGGCGCACTCGGCAGAGAGCCCCGATAGCGAGATTCATTCGTCGAGGCGAGGGATAAAATGTCGAGCCGCCGCCGCCGCGGCGAGCGGAACAAATCGCAGGTACTCTCGCGGCGGATTAAAGGCCGGGGCTCTCCTTCCTAGGCCGTAAATAATTGGCGACGCGCGACGCGTGTATCCCGGGGCCCCGAGGACAATTTCGCAGGACGAACAATTAATCGGGCGCATTAAACAAAGTCTCCCTCCCTAAGGCCGGCCGCCCACGCGCTTTTTCATCCGCGCGGCCGCCGCCAGCTGCCGCGTCGTCGGCAGTCCGTCTCTCTCTCTTTCTCTCCCGCGCCGCCGGGAGAAGGAGACCGGACCGGCTAGACTCCCCGACGTTGAGTCACTGCCGAGCCGAGTGCATATTAATCGTGTGAAAAAGCGTTTCTTCTTTCTCTGCCTCTCGCGCTCGCTCGCTGTTGTGCTTTTGTTGAAAAATTGGCGCCGGAGCCCGGGCACGTCTCAATCCGCGGAAGCGCCTCGGCGGTAATGCGATGAGACAATTCCAAAGTATTGGGAGCAACTTTTTTAAATAGCTTTTTGAATCGACTGACAGTAGATTATTGATTCTGGATTAAATGAGCAGACGGGCATTTACTGTCGATAAAGATTTTTTATTTAAAAATTAGACAACGTTTCAACTACATTTTGCGAGTAGTCCTTTTCAAGTCAATAATTGAATCACAGATATTGTCTTAAATTAATTAGCATCACATTGAGATACATTGTCAATTTAGTCCCTTAGGACAATCTGAGACTATCTGACTTTTTTTTTTTTTAGAAAATAGTATGGAACGCCGCGATGCTAAATATTCATCTGCCGTCGATTCAAATTCCGCTGACAATTAATCAAATTCTATACAAGCATTGCTTTTTGCTTTCTCATAGAGAATGCTTTGTGACGGTGAAAATTTATTTTTTCTTTCTGTTTGTTACTGAAAAGCACTTATTTAGGTTCAGAAAGTACAAAAAAGGAATTTTTAAAAAATGTCTGTATGTACGTACGTACGTACGTACGTCGTTACCCCGTAAATACTTTTAGACGGTTCAGTGGATCTTTTACAAATTTTGCACAAATGTTGGGTATGTTTGTACGAAGACCGCTTGAAAATTTCAAGAGTTTCAAGAGATCATGTTCAAATATAAAAATCAATTTTTAAATTAAAAAATGTTAAACAAGTAACCAGCACTGAGTTCGCAGTCATTATAAAATTACAGTAGAAATAATTGTGATATCACAGTGATTACTTAAATAAATATAATACTAAAAAGTAAATCATAACATTAAAAGTAATATCACAACCTATAAATTTAAAATGACTAGATACAAAATTGAGGAAGAGGGAGGAAGGACCTGCGAGGTATTCATGACGAAAAACCTGATTTTCGCGTCGGAGATAATTCGCATACGCAATGATCACCGAATAATTCGAGAGGAGTACGTTTCAAGCCTATTCATCAACGTTTCAGTCCACTTATTTTTTTTCCTATTCCTATTCCTAGTCCACTTACGCCGGCGATTTTCAAAACAGCCCATCACGAGTATTTTTCCACTTGGTGCCAGTTCTTATAATACATTCTCCCCTTCGGCTTTTTTTTCCCTTTCCGCTTGCTCGAGGAACTCCCCTTACGTGCATTCGAAACGAGCGATTTATCAGACCTATAAGCGCGCACCACCCCACCCGGTAATGTCAATGAGTCACTTTCGTTCTGTTTCTCCGTTGAATCGAAAATTCATTATCGTGCGCCGCTGAGAGCAGACGAGAGTAAAACTCGCGGTGCAAAATCGAAGATGATCCGCATAATAAGAAGCTTATATACCGAGGGATTTGGCCGGGATCTCGGGGAATTATCAGGGCTGAGGCGAAAAGAAAAGCGACTCTGATCGTCGGTCTGATCGCGTCAGTTTCTCTCGCGTGTTGCGAAATTTTTTTTTTTTATTTCAGCTTTCAAACTTACCAAGTTTATTTAGCTTACATTAATAAACATACAGTATTTACATGAATATACAAGTCGATAGATTTTTAGGTGACATTCTTTAATAAATGATAGTATGCAGATACATGCTGGAACGCGAGGCTCAGCGATTATTAGATCGATAGTAAGAGGGAGATACAAATTTAATTTCGCCAGATTTTTAATGAGCTCGAGTCTTTGTACATTATATTATAAATTTTCAAACGAAAAATTGTCGCATCCACATGCAGAGTTGGAAAAAATTCCTATGCGAGCAAGAGATTCGGCCAAACTGTAATGATTTGCTCTGCGTTGCGAAATTAATGTGCTCGGCCCAAGCGAAGGAGGAGGAGGAGGAGGAGGAGGAGGAGGAGAGAGTCGAGATCACGCGAGGGAGCCGCGCCGGTATTTATATGAATCGTAGCCGGCGGCCAGTGGGGCCCAGATTTCTTTGTCGTGTAGCCCCGGGATTCCGCGAATTTGCGTGAGGGGCGCCGCGTGCATGCAGACAGCGCCGAGGCAGCGGCCTGGAGCAAGGTCGCGGAGGAGGCGTCCGCGCGCGGCCTCTTTGTGACCGCCGATCGATTTTCGAAATTTCGGACGACTTGCGAAATCCTCGCGACCGTTAAACACACTCTTTTTCACGCCGATGACCTCGATTAATTTAAACCTTTTACTAAAGGCTTTATTTCTTTTTTATCTTTTGGACGCCGTCGCTGCGGTTGCTCTCGCTTACTCGCGTAGAGATCCTTATAGTATAATTTTAGCGATCGATTTAATCTCGGAAGAAAATCTGATATTTTAGAACTCATTTCGGGAATTGGAAATCGAGAGCCGCACGATCGCTTCTACTTTTAACAAATATTAGCAAAATCCAACGCGCTTGGCGCGTTAACTTTTTTTGATATCATATTTTACCATTGCACTGTGCCCCTTCACTTCCTTAACGGGGTCTGAAAGCCAATTAAAAATTCAAATTTCGCGCCACAAAATAGCAGACGAAAAGACAACTAATTTACTTATAACAATTAAAAAAAAAAACAAAATTATGAAAAACCAGGAGTTAGTTGCACTCCGTTATGTATTTATCTATCATTTTACAAAGTTTCAAGTTATTATAGCAATATATCATCGAGAAAACCTTGAAAAATATAAACAAATTGCATTTTTCAAGGTTTATTATACTTATT
>JAWWEN010051488.1:0-11208 GCA_035582955.1 Sycophila texana | reverse complement strand
GCATCTACTCGCTCGGGCGGCTGCACCTGGGCCGCGCGGGCCGGTGACGCTCGCGCTCTTAATTATAGTTAAAAAAATATTTTAGGCCTCTGGGGCCAGGGCGGGCGAGACATAACACAGTCTTTTTTGTGATTATTTATTTATTTATTTTATTATTTAATAGAGTGAATAGGGAACCAACGGGGAATCTACGAATTCTGTAGAAGTATTAAAATTTCCTAAAATATATTTTTGTAAAGAATGAGAGTGATAATTACTTATTACCTGAGTTGAATCTAAATCGAAAGTATTTACTGATTCTAACTGTCCTTACTCTTATTACTTTTACATATATTTTATCAAACATTCATGCACTGCTTTATATAATTTTCTCATTTGTTTACATTGTAAATTAAATTATTTTTGAATTAATTCAATAAAATTAGATTTAAAGAACTATAGAGTATCGTCATTCGAATTAATTAGGCCAAGCACCTGGTGAAGAAGGTAAGATCAAACTTCTTGAATTCAGCTGCAATAAGTACCTCGGAAATATGAAATCCAGCTTTAATTTCGTTCGCCATTCATCTTTAAGTTACCTTATCTCCACGCCGATGCGAACCAGTTTTAAGTAGCTCACTTTCATACTGCAGAGAGTAAAAAAAAATGGCAACATCATATTTACCCGTCAACCTCGTACGAAATTTCATTAAACCTATTCAAACATTCCGCACAACCGGCTCCCTTAATTAATACCAAAAAAAGTGTCCATACTCATAAATCACCCTCGTGGTTTCGCGTAAATAAACCAACAGATGTGATCGCAACGACAGGCATTAAATTCCTTGGAAAATATTCATCTCCATAATAAATTAACAATAAATTCCTTTAATAACAATTAAAATTCACACGCTGATAAAACTTCACTAATTTTTCGTGCGAAGATAATTAACAAAAGCGTACATCACGTCGTCAATTTCGAGATTCGAGATTTTCGAGGGGAAATTTCAACCTTCAATTCGACCATATCGCAATACACTTTATATATAGAAAGGGATTGGACATTAATTAGAAGCATATATAGAAGAGAAAAATGAGTGTACTCTAGAAAGGAATTTTTACCAGGTCGTGTCTAATTCGACGGTACCTCATTACTATTCCAGACGTCAATTAGGCTGTGCCCGAACAAAAATCCACACGACGCTCCTTTTCTGCGAGGAAAAATACGAGAAAGAAAGGGATTTCCGTTTTATCCCGGAGTGGCGCACGTGGCGCCAGTGAAACCAACTCCTACTGGGTCAGTGGGTGACTTCGAGGCGGAGAAGATGCTGACCAGCTGATGCGATTTCTCGAGCGAATGGAATTACGTGCGAGTATATGGTTGCTGAGTTGGTTTGATGGAAACTGCGTCTTCGCCGAAGTTAGATTTTATACAAGTTGATCCAGAGGGATAATGTTCATTTGAGAATTTGATTGATTGAAGATTTGAAAGAAGAATTGAAGATTCATATTTGTTGCTTAATTTTTTTTCATTTATTTATTTTTTTTTTTTTATCAATCGATATTTATAAATGAATCGAAAATTTATCGATTCTAGAAAAGTTTAATTTAACAATATTTTTATAATAAGAAGTATATTTAGAAGTAATTTTAGAAGTGATTGAAATAACATTTAAGTAGTAATTGATACGAAGTTTAATTCTTTATTGATTTTTTTTTTAATTTTAATATTAAGGAATCATGTTTTTTCAAGGATCACTTAAGATGCTGCACAGCAAAAATGATATTTGTTGAAATTTTCGTAGTCTTGCTGAAGGTTTTGAATATATTTCCACAATTAAAACTGATTTTAGAAGTGACCAATAATCATCCATACATTGATTAATTCTTAATTGGTTTTTTATTGATTCTTAATTGACTCTTCTCATTGAGTTTTCTCTTGATCGTTTGTAAATAAATTTCTCTTAAGATAAAGTTATGGCCGGATGTTGCGAAGAATTGGAAAACGCGATTTGATTGGCGCACGTGCATATATCCGGTTAAATGGCGCCAAATTTAAAAATCGAAACTCAAAAATAAGAACCAAAAAAATAAACGCTCGAAGCGCCTTTGATTTTGCTATAATCCTCTCTTTAAAAAGTGATGGTCGGATGTTGCAAAGAATTTGAAAACGTGAATTGATTGGCGCACAGGCATATCGGGTTAAATGGCGCGAAATTTAAAACTCGAACCTCAAAAATAAGAACCAAAAAAATGAACGCGCGAAGCAATTTTGCTATAATCCTCTCTTTAAAAAGTGATGGCTAGATGTTGCGTAGAATTTGAAAACGCATCAACGCGATTTGATTGGCACACAAGCATATCCGGTTAAATGGCGCGAAATTTAAAACTCGAACCTCAAAAATAAGAACCAAAAAAATGGACGCGCGAAGCGATTTTGCTATAATCCTCTCTTTAAAAAGTGATGGCTAGATGTTGCGAAGAATTTGAAAACGCGAATTGAGTGGCATACAAGCATATCCGGTTAAATGGCGCGAAATTTAAAACTCGAACCTCAAAAATAAGAGCCAAAAAAAAGTAGACGTGCGAAGTCCGTTAGCTTTTGCTAGTATACTCTGAAAGCGATATCCGCCCCGTTCTAGTCATCCTTGCGTAGCGGCGCTCTTCCCGCGGGAGGGGGCGGGAAAAGCCCGGCTCGCGCTCGATCAATCTCCTGCGCGTCGGCACAATGGGCGTCGCGCGTATGCTAATGGGGCGAGGCTCGCGCGTTAGAAATTATGGGAACGAAGAAAGCTGTACGCTCCGGCGCTTGTGAAATCGGATCTCGTCAATGCCCTGCGCGCGCGACACTCCTTTTTCGCCCGGAAGGTGTCTCCCTTTGTCCTCGGCCACGGGGACTTTCTTTTTTCTCTTTTTCCTGCTTTATTCATTTTCTTTTTTTAAACGTCGGGGCTTGAACTCGTTGAAATGGGGATCGATACGGCGAGGAGGGTCGGTGGTACTTCGGCGGGAAGCTCGTTGATTCGGTGAGTACGGGAGGAGCCAGATTCGTTCGAGTGCGGGGACAATGCGACGGTTTTATAGGGGGATAAAAGGGTTTTTGTAAAACTCGCTGGATTTTTTGCGACGAATAACGAAAAAGGTGATGCCGCGGTGCTTTAGCCAGGCGGTGGAGACGCTTTCTTTTTAATGGAGGAAAAATGAACGGAAATTTCAGTGTGCTACGCTTTGAATGAGATTTATTAATCATTTGCCTGTCTGAAACAGAGCGAAGGTGTTCTGCAAGAGTTATTAATAGTCGTGCGAAAAATTTTCGAAAAGTGAATATATAGTCACATTTTTATAACGTAGAAATTAATTTTCTTCAGTAGGCATTCAATATAAAAGCTCCTACGCTCTTTCAGCAAAGGAATACTTTCTTATCCTATAGAAATTACTGATAGCTTATTAATATTTATTGTTTAATTAAATTATGAAATTCAAAATATACCAAACTAAATAGGCTTTAATGTAGTTTGTACAACGCACAGATAAATAGATTCATCTAAATTAAAATTTCTAATTCAATCTGTGAAAATCAATAGCTCCGTAAATGAGACCGCTGATTAATTTCCATTTTCACGAAGAAAAGAGCCTGTCACTGAAAAGCATCACGAAAATATATCATCTGCCAGAAAAATGCCGATATATTCCGTACGTGCATTGGAGCCCGGAAAAAAAATCGCTTGAACGAAGCCACGCACAAAGAGCATTCCGCTGAAAAAAGTGAATTCAATAAGCGTCGGAATCACTCGTAAAAATATGTGAAAGTAAAAAGCATCCTTTTCATAGCCGATACTCGATAAAAAAAACGTCCTTCTGGATAAAAAATCTTTTATTCAAAAGGACGCTCCTGAAAATTGATGGCTCGCCAAAATTATTATTCAACCGCTCGGCGATTAAATGCAAATTTCGTCCCATCATCGGTCAGAGGGTTAACATCCGCGTAATATTATTAAGAGGAATTGCCATGCTTGTGTAATAGTTTTTTTTTTATTATTTTTATTATCGTTATATTATCGTCATTATCGAAGTCGTCCATCTGCCGTCTCTGAATTTCGATAAACCAATTTCTTCATTCAAATCCTGCGATAATCAGTATCTCTTCCTTCTTGTTCAGTCCGGCAACCGTCGAAAAGGCAGAGTTTGACAAAAAAATAGATAATATATTTTTTATTTAACTGATTAGGTAATGACGACATCTAAAACCCACTTCGTTTTACGAAATACTTGCGGGATTTTTTACGAATTTATTTAAAATATTCATCATCAGTGTTATAATAATTGTATGCAATAATCGCTCACATAAAAAATTCATGATTAACTGCAATTGTTAAAATAAAAATCCACTTTCGACCTCTCCGTATTATCTTTATTGAAACAATCGCCGATATTTCTTACTATATACTCCTTTTCAAAAGGCTAATAAAAAGATTACAGGTTACATTAATTTACCGTACAAGTATTATGTTAAGAAAAAAAATCTCGACAACAATTTGTTATTGATGCAAATCAACAGCAACAGTGAGAATACACTCTCCACTTCTAAAGGCACACACTGTTAAAAAATTAATGAAATTTAATGTACTTTTAATGTACACACACGTACATCAAATTTAATGTAATTGTAACAAAATAGGACATAAAAATATGTAAAATGTAAGGTGCTTTTACTGTAGAATTTTTCTACTAAAAAATTCTGCAGTAATGATAATGCACTTTGTATTAAATTTAAGATACGTCATGAAATATTTTTAATATACCTGCTTAAAATTTTGCACATTAATTTTAATGTACTTTCTTTAGCAGTGCAGTGCAAAACCTGATAAATAACAAATTCACTTGAACGTACGACATTAAAATACCTGCAACGTACTACGGGCAATTCGCGGCTTCCTCCGCGTTTCTCGCGAGAAGAAACCCACTCATATCAGGCCGCGGGTATTAGGGTCAGCGAAACAAAGGTCTCTCCACTCGCGTCCCCCGTCGATGCACTCCACCTTCGTTTTTTGCCCGCCCCGTCCTTTTTCCGGCAGCGTCGTTCCGGTCCGCGAGTCCGCGCTTTTTTTCGGCGCTCGAGCTTTTTCCCGGCGCTGCTGTCGTTGCGCAACAGCGCCCGATTCGAAATTACGACATCGGCTTTTTGCTCGGACTAAAAAACAGATGCTGCTGGCTGCTGGCACGTGTGAAGCTTATTCGCTTTTTCCGGGAGATTTATTTGTTTTTTTTCACACTTTTTTTTATTATTTTTATTTTTAAAATAGACTGATGGTACCATGAAAATAGGCGCGGGGCTCTCTCGTAAGGATGAAGAGAGAAGAACATATGAAATGTCAGTCTATTTGGAACTTGGCGAGTGGATCGTTAATGCCAGCAGAATGGGCGACGCGAGGATTATAACTTGAAACACGTTGGTACGTAAAGTAATTTATGTATTTACATAATCATATTTTCTCCCTGCGTAAGGCAAGTTGTATTTAAACACAGTAATTCAATGTTGGCGGAGATATTGTCTTCGGAGTAGTTGTTTCAGTTAATTGCATAATTTGTGTATATATCTATCAGAAGGATTGTATAACGTTGGTACCAGTATCAATGTGGGTCATATCAATCCGACATATAGATCTGATTGATATGATCAGCATCAGGCTAATATCTGATGAGAATCAACTGGATCAAAAGTAATCGTACGTTACTTCATAGTTCTTTCAGAACATACCATCACAAAAATTAAACTTCCTTGAAATAATCGATGTTGACGTTAAATCCTCAGTATCCAATTGTTCTGTTGATTATAAAGTTTCAAAAAATGTCTATTAGAGGACTTGTAGCTATATCCACCTGATGATGATAACTTGTGGTACATATTATTTTGGGTCATATCAATCCGACATATAAATCTGGTTGATATTATCAGCATCAGGCTAATATCTGAAAAGAATCAACTGGGCCAAATCGAATCGTACGTTACTTCATAGTTCTTTCAGAATATACCATCACAAAGATTAAACTTTCTTGAAATAATCGATGTTGACGTTAAATCCTCAATATCAAATTGTTCTGTTGATTATAAAGTTTCAAAAAATGTCTATTAGAGGAGTACAAGTGTACCTATATCCATCTGATGATGATAACTTACTTGATGATAACTTGTGGTGGATTATTTTCTATCACTTTAAATTTATATAAGAAGAGACCTTCAATGTACACTACAAAAAAAGGCCAGTAATCACAACTAACTATTAGTTGTTTCAACTGATATTTAATTGTTTAAACTAATATTTGGTTGAAACAAGTGAATATTAGTTCAAACAAGTAATGGTTAGTTGTAACTACTGAACTTTTTTCTCTGTGCAGTATTTTTTTACAAATAGAATACGAAATACAAATATAAATCATCACAATATAAGATAATGTGAATTAAAAAAAAAAAAATGAAATGAAACTCATGACAATGTCATCTACTTGAAATATGAAATGAATGTCCTTTTATTAAAAAAACGAGTACAACCACTTGTTCCATGAAAAGTAAATATCTCATAAAAAAAACTGAATAAAAAGAAGAATATTACAAACAAACAAAAAAAAACTGCTAAATGCGGATGGACGTATAAACGCGCCGACGCGTGTCCCATTTAATTTTGAGCACAGTCGACGCAACATCGCCTCCGCTCCGGAATTGATACTATCGTCATTTTTGTCGTCAATCAATCGCCTCGGTGCTTGCTTCGCTCGGCGCAAGAGAAACGACACATTGTACCTTACGTAATGCATTATTAAGATTTAATACGCTTTTTCCTATGAAAATATGCACGCCCTGAACTTTCGAATCGAATTCTCGATTCTCACTCCGTTATGCTTTAGGCACGTGCATACGCCAGTTTCGCCTTTTTTCCCCATTGATCCTCGATGCTTCTTTTTTCTTCGATTGTCAGCGAATTCGCCGTGCCAATTAAATGGGGAGATAAGAGCTTTGCTTATGATAACAGGAAGTCAACGCCTTTTTGATCGGCAGTCATTTTTCGACGTTTATAAGTTCCTTTATTATTTTTATTTTTATTGAATTTAAAATTAAAATAGTCGATGGCGAAAACATGATATAATGTAACCTTCTGAATTTTATTGACGAATGAATATTTTAGAAGATAATAAATTAACGAATTTGTATTAGGAAGTGTTCTACTTTTCATTCAACTCTTGACTTTCCTTGTTTTATTATATTTCATGATTACCATTGAATTTATTACGTAGGTATTTTTAAAAAAATTTATGCGATCCTTTTGAAAGTCAAAGATTATGACTAATAAAAACTAATTTAATCCCAGAAAAAAATTGCGGATATACTTATTTACTAAAGCATTCATCGATTGATTTTTTTCAAAGTATACTATTAATATCAGAATAATGTAGTCTACGAAAAAATACAACAACAATTGATTTCAGCACTTAACAGCTCTGATCAAAATATTTATCTCCATACACAACGATCCGAGAATTTTCTCAAATTGCAGTTCTCAAGCATTCGCCGTTGAATGGAACGCGCGTGAATGGAATAATAAACAAAAATGTAAAAAAATTCAGTATTGATTTTTTGACAGATATAAATCTCAGGGGGATACAGGCCGATCATTAATGTGACCGTAACAAGGCATTTACTCACTTTACAATCTTGTATATCATGAAGAAAGGAAAATTTACGGTGAAAGTGACGGCGCTCTTAGCTTTCCATGCAGTAAAAAATTTCAAATCGCTATAATTGCCCGGCGGTTCAATTAATTGGCGTTTAAGAATTTTAATGTACTTTTAAAAGTGGCGCCTCTCCTGTAAAGCAGAGCACAGATGTTACAGTAAATACGCCGATTATAGATTGTTGAGGCTATCGTTAGCCTCAATTTAAAATTTTCTTTTTACTCCCTTTTTAAACATTCAATTAGGCATGTTTATTTGACAGATTAATTGGAGTTCCTTTGTATGGGATTTGTGTACTTGTAATTACCGTTAATTTAAAGTGGAAATAAAAAAGAAAGTCCGAACGAGTGATGGAGATAATTAAATGTTTTCATTGTCGATCTGTTAAAAAGAAAGAAAACCATCAAATAAAATAACAAACGAATGAATTAATTAAAAATTTATTTATTTCAATTGAACTTTTATAGGCAGCAGATCGTTTTTTTTTCACGCTATTATTAAATTTCATTGTAGCAGTTCAAAAAGTAATTAAAAAATTGAATGATTTTATATATAATGTGTGTATTCTAAAAATTCTAAATATCTTGCATCTATAAAAGATATCACCTTTTCAACATCTTGGCATTGCCGTAACCTGCAGGTCCAAAAACTTAATGGATTTTAATGGTCTTAAAAATTATTCGACTAAATATCTCAAAAAGTCATAAAAGCTACTTAAAGTTCTTTGACTTTATAAATTTTTATAATTTTATAACTTTTTGAAATATTTACTTAAATAATTTTAATTCCTATATCTATTCAGCCCGAAAAGACATAAAAAAACAATTTACGACCAATTCCATTAAAAGCCTTTATGAAATAGAAAAAAATCACATCTTTGAAAGGAGGAAGTCTAGAATTTTAGGATAGGCCTTATTATTTTGCCATAAATAAAATATACTTTTAGAATATCACTATGAAGAAGTGATATTTTAAAAGTATATTAAATTCATGGCAAAACAAATAAGAATTTATGACGTCAAAAATATGAATTTTTATCAATTGAAATTTCCTTTTTCCGGATAATTTTAAGAAGATAAATTTAAAGATGTGAAATCGCCTCAATCAATCAAATTCTTTCTTTATGATTTGCAGTATCCTACTACCGTTTTGTAAAGAGAAAATAATCAAAAAGTGTAAGCACCTTTGCTTATACATGTCCTTACATTAATATTAACATTGCAATTCATCAAAATCCGATCAAATATTTACTTCTCATTATATTAATAAACCATGCAATTAATCAAATAATGTATTTAATTACTATTTGCTCATTTGTTATGTAAAAATAAGAACACTTAAATTTTTCCCCCGGAAATCAATTCATCCTCGATAAAAGTAAAATTTAAATAATGCGACCAACAACAATCATAGCCCCCTCAACCCTTCACTTTTTACTCAATCCCGACGTCACGGAATCCATAATTTCTTGAAAAATAAAAAGATCGAACCGTCCCAATGCCACCGATCGATCAGTCGAAAAAAGAGACTTAAAGGAACCGGCCGCGACATTGCCGATGTAAAACAACCCGTTCGCCTTGTCCTCCCGCGGGAGTCATCGGCCCGCAGCGACGAGGCTCTCGCGGCGGAAGTCGCGACGCGACTTCCGGCGACCTTCCCACGAGGACGCTGGCGAAGGGTAAGAAAAGGCCAAGCGAGCGAAATTCGCGCTTCAAAGGACGAACGGCGCCGCGGGGTGGAATTTCCGTCGCTTTTTGCCGCGCCTTTTTCGGCTTGTTACTTGAGTCGCGTGAAACGCGAGTCTCTGAGCTCTCGAGCGTTAATTTAAAGGAGGAGGAGAAAGGTTAAAGGGAAAAGACGGATGGGTGGGAACGGAGGACTGCGTTTTCTTTTTTTTTTAGTCGGTCTGAGGATTGGAGATGAATATTCAATGGATTTTGGTCAGCGGTTATTTGGAAACAATGGCAGTGACAAACAATAGCTTTGTTGCTGGTTGTTTGGCTGGAAGCGAATGACTTTGCACAGTTCGTAAAGTTTGAAAATGATGAACTTTGTTGACGTACGATTTTCAGCTGTAGCTACAGGCTAAATGGAAATTGATATGCAATTGGAAAATAAAGTGGTAAAATTCAAACTGACATTTATATTCATTTGATAGAATAATGTCGTTAAAAAGAATAAAAAAAGAACTGGATGTTTTTGATGAAAATCTTTTTTCAATTATATCTATTTTGCTATCAGTTTTTACTAGAAGAGGATATCAGATTTGAATCATCGAATTTTATAAAAACTTTGAGGATGTTTTGTTTTGATGTGAAGAAAATCGAAGTATAATTCCAATAATGTTTAATAAAACTCTGAATTATTAAAGCCACTTCAAAAAATTCGTTTTGATTATGTGGATCGAGCAACATTGTGCATTTCCTTTTTCGTCTTCTATAGAAGAAGAAATTTCAACAAAGAAAAGGAAACTACGACAGTACAAATCGATCATCATTTAAGTTAATACTATATCGATATTGACGTATAATCAAAACACAGACTGTACATCTCATATTATTTGATGTAAGTATTTCAACTTATATTATTATTTCATGTAAAAATAATTTACATTTTATTTGCACTTAAAAAATTATCAGCATAATTAAATAATTTTAGAACTTAGTGACTACTATTTTCATTAATCTATTCATGATAATTATTAAAGAACTGAGAACTTTTTGATTAATCAAATTGAAATATTAAATATAAATATTAAAATTAATAAAAACGTTTTAAATTTTAATGCAATTTAACCAGAAATTCGTGCTTTAACCAATCAGAGTTTTTCTTAAAACATGCTTCAGAGCATCCTGCCATCGTTTTTTAAAAGAGGATAAATGATTGGTTTGAAAAGTATAGAAAACGTATAAATAAGAACTATTCTTTGCATACGAAATTCCTGTACTCCGAGCATCTGGTTTTGAAGTATCAAACTAATAAATCATATTCGAATTTAAAAGTAGCAATATATCTCTTTGTCTATTATAAATTTCTCCGATTTTAAAACACAGTATAGCCAACGTCTTAAAAATAATATCAACATCGGAATGTTACTTTTTCATTCAACATTATAGTTTCAGTATAAGACTTATCGCCATCGGCACACTTGAAAAAAGGTCTGTAATCACAACTTTGTTTCAACTAATATTTGTTTGAAACAAATAAATTTCAGCTTGAAACAAATAAATTTCAGATTGAAACAAATAAATTTCGGTTTGAAACAAATAAATTCTGGTTGAAACAAATAAATTTCGTGTTGACAAAAATTAATTTTGGTTGAAACAAATAAATTTCGGGTTGAAACAAATTTCGGTTGAAACAAATAAATTTCGGGGTGAAACACACACTGAGAAAAAAATTTAGTTGGATTAATGATTCGCGCTATTTAAGGGGGGGGTATGGTATAATGGGTTCAAAAAAAGCATTTTTTTGCGAATTTTTTTAATACAAAGTATACAA
>JAWWEN010051467.1:0-11211 GCA_035582955.1 Sycophila texana | reverse complement strand
CAGGGTCCATTTTTGCTAAGCCCTTGTTTTTACTACTTTTTTAAGTATAACTCCATAAAAATTGATTGAAATAGGTTTAAATAAGGTATTACTTACACTTATTCAAAATTCTATGAATGTAGATTGTAAATTAGAGAATTTTATTTTTTGAGTGTAGTCTACCCTTAAAAATGACTTTTGTTTTATTGTGCAGACTCTCACTGAAAGTAAATTGCATTAAACTTACAGATACTCGAAAAAATATTCTATGCACATACGCTCGTTCGACAAATTTCAGATTCCAAAGTACTTTCTGTTATTCAAATAAAAGTTTTACAGAAAACATATATAAATGAATTCGTCAAAAAATACATTATGACCTAATGATCATCTCATTTTTTTCGATTGCAAGTTCCACCCTAATAAAGAAATCGTCCCGAAGTGTTTCGCAAAATTACCTCTCGGATAGCACAATAAACGCCTCTGTAAAAAAAAAAGAGACTCAAGCCTCGAAATAAAAGGGGAGAAGAAACGAGTGCACGCGGCTTGATGGCATCCCCTGCGCGGCCCGCGTCAATTATTACGCAATAAACGACGCACGCAAGCGTCTCCGTGAAAACGCATCCGCAGCCCCGGTCCGTCTCTCTCCTTCGTTCTCGCGATAGCCTCGCCTCCCTACGTCTTTATAATTCCCGCGCTCGCGCCTAATGGAAGTTTAATTTCACATGGTAAAGCGGCGCAATCCTCCTCCTCTTTCTCGCTCCTCGGCCCGCTCCGCCTGCGTGACCTTAACCCTCCTCGAGAGGCTTTTTCGCGCGCGCGCGCGAGGCACAGCCTCACGTCCGCTTAATCGCCGTTTCCCCGCGAGGGTAAGCGAGCCGGCCTTTTCCTCCTCGCGCGCAATAATCAAAAACTCATTCGGGGCCAGGGCTTGAGAAATGCACGCGTGGCGTTCCCTCATTTTTGCGACTCTCGCTCTCGCCGTGGCGGCCTGCCTCTCGATAGCCTTGTAACACAGTTTCCGAAGATCATTATCGGGGAGGGAGTAATTGCTTTTGCACTTGGAGAGCACGCGCGCGAGCCGCTTTTCGCGCGTAGGAGAGAAGTGCCGCGTGGGTGTTTATTTGTGAAAGGCTCGCTCACGAGACTGATGAAATGGATTTAATGAGGATTTTTTTTTATTCTTTGAATCCTCGACTTTTTTCTCCTAAAAAGCACTTAAGTATTCAGTTAAAAAAATATTGGTGTAAAAGAGATGCAAAAAACGTTAAGCTTGGCATTCGTTATGACTTGTATTGACAAACACCGCATAACTGTGCCTATAGTAGGTTCATTTATAGAAATACTCTATTAATCTGTATTAGCGATTGTAAAAAGCGATATTATAAGTAATTTTTATTCAACTTTTATTAAGCGCGTCTCCTTTAGAAATTCAATTATTTAACAGTTTTATCGAATAAAAAGCGAGCGAATTGAATGCCAAAGATAATTCATCGAATTATAGAGCGCATTTGAAAGGACTCGAACGAAGAGTAAAAAAAAACGCTCACATCCTTTCTAATGACGAAACGATTGCGAGATTTCCATCGATTATTCATAACCGCTTTTCTTCGCGCACGGAGCGCACATCAGCGACCCATTGAGTGCAACTCAATTTCGAAATAAAAGAAAATCGCCTAATGATTCCTCCCCCCTACAAATATACACACGGCGCGGCAATAAATCGTCGCGGTTCGGCAAAGCGCAAGTCACTTACGCGGCGGCGGCGATCCACAATCGACAACTCACACCTCGACAAACAGCCTTGAGAGGAGAATAAAAGGCATATATATATATATACACGACGAGGAAAGAATGTAAAAAAAAAAGAGCCAGAGGAAAACACCTGCGACTCGCGCACTTTTGATCGGAAAAACGCGGACAAAGCGGCGGCCCTCCTGCGCACGTCGCTGCTCGAGACCAACTAAAACTTGCCAAATGAGCCCGGCCCCATTGTGGCCCAGGGCTCCGCCGTGCACGCACGCACCGGAGAGACGAGACATTCCCTTGCTGCAGGAGAAAAAGAGGAGAGGCACCCTTCGTACGCACCGATCAGCCGATGATCCCCACTTGACCTCGCGCGAGCGACGAGTGTACCTCGAGGCGAGAGAGGAGCCATTGTTCGCGCGAAGACGACTCATAAACAAAGTTGCGTCACGCGCGTTTGTACGTATATTACGAGCGGGTCTACCTGCGCCCATTGTCCGCCGGGGCGCCTGCGGCGTGTGCGCGCATCTTGGAACACCTTGCGGTCGCTTCTGTCTCTCTCCCTCTCTTTTCCTATATTATATTATAAATTCAGAAATATAAAAATAAGCGTGTACATAGCTGCATGCATGTATATGTAAGTATCTTTCGAGCAAAACCGCAAGAGAGTTGCGGAGCAGCCTCCCGGCGGCGGCCGCGCTTCCCCGAGAGGACCTTTCATTTGTTAATGGACGGGCCGCGGGATAAGCTTGCGGCTGAGCCGCGGACCGACGCTTGATTTGCAGGGATTTAGGAAAATGACTGCTCTCCAGATTGGCTGCTTTGATATCTTCCCGCGCTCGCGCGCGCGCGCGCCCACGAGGCGGTCCGGCGCTCTTCATTAATTGAATTTTATAGCCACGCGAGCGGCCAAGCCAGATCTTTTCACGCGAATTTAGTTTTATTTGGGGGATGCTTTATTTTTTACCTGTTTCGTATGTAATATTAATGAGTAGTTTCAACAGCAAATTTGCGGTGTTAAAGAACTGATAGATTTGATGGACGTTTTTGAGATTTTGGAAGTTTTATAATGTTTTTTCTTTTAATTTATTACAGTTGCTTTTTTTGTTAGAAACTGATATTACTTAACTGCAACTATTGCAGATTATTCCATCGTATATTGATTTACAACATTTCTTAAAAAATGTGTATCTTTACAATTTGTTTCTGCTATTTTTAAATTGAATTCACGACTTCTGTTTATTTATTTAGAAGATTGGCAGAAAATTTTAAGTAATGCTAGCTAGTAAAAACAAGAATAAATTGGCGCAGAATTTCAAGTCAATAGAAGTGAAATCTGGAAATCTAGGTTGTATTCATTTATAATGTAATATTTCCTTGAATAAGAGATGTGCCGTTATCGAATACTGCTCCAGTCTTACTGAAACATTTAGCAAATTCATCGCCTATGCAAACACGGCGAATTTCTGTTAGTACATTAAAAATTGAAAATTTGCAAGCCGTTTCCCCCTGAATGATTGATTATACCGCATTCAAAAACTTTCCCTTTGATTTCACAATATTTATATACGCTGAAGAAGTTCCACGCGCATGAAAAATGCGAAATACTTCTCATCCTTCGAAATACGCACTCTTCAAAAATAATTGATTCAACCATCTTTTAACAAATCGATTTCTCAACTCGTCCGACGGGTGCTCGTCGAAAACCATCGTCGCAATTTTCCCATGACAAATCCGCGCCTCGGATTCGTCATACTGCTCCGCGCGTCGCACGCCCATACGGCCCTCATGTACATATATAAAGATCAACGGAGCGCTGAGAAAAAAAAATCCGAAACTGTTTACTCGTAAATGCCCGAATGCAGATTCGTCAATTTCCATAGCGCCTGCGACGTAGGTCCAAGACGCGGCTACACGAAGGATCCCTGCGGGATTTTTCTGCATATGCAAATCCGCCGGAGATTGTGGGAAAGGTGCGCGGCGCGGGGAAGGAAGTTAAAAAGGTGGTTAGCCGTGGAGACGCCGAGCGCGAGTGAAAATAAAGAAAAAAAAAAGGTCCGCCGGGAGTACCCTCGGGGCGAGGCCAAAGTGCATTTCCATGCGCCGATCCGACAGACGACCTTACCTGAGCGCGCTTTAAGCGCATTAGCGACGGAGCCGCGCGTGACGAGCGCGCGCAGCCGGGGTAGAAAAGCGCGGCCGCACGAAAATCGCGCGGACCCCACTGGGGGCCAAGGGGACCCGGAAAAAATTATAATGTATAATAAGGGGCCGCGCGCTGCTCTCCTGCCGCAGAGAGAGGAGCGATTATTATTAGCTTTGTGCGAGGCTGCGCGCGACAATGGGTCTCGGGAGCCGCTACCCTTTGCCGACTGAATATGCTTCACGGAAGTAATTATAGGAATAATAAAGTGAGCGTCAAGAGTTGTCTCCTTAACTTATTTTCGAGTGCAATGCGTGCGAAAAAAATGGTGCAGAATCATCTTGGTGCTTGGTCGATGGATGTTTCAAGCGTTAAGAAGTTACATTGCGAAATTATTGTATCCTTGCTTAACACGTGAAATACGATATTAGCGTGAGATAACGAAAGATAAAATAATAAGATATTTAGTTGTCATTAAATTTATTATTGAACACACAAATGTAAATTTAAAAAATATATATTTAAAAAAATCTTTTAAAATACTTTGACAAATGAAAAATGATATAGGAGCTGCATTATTATGTATAAAATGTGTTAGCGTTTTTTAAATAATAATATATAATAATGAAATAACAAACTTCTTGTATTATAGGAGCTTTTCACCAGGAATGAAGAAAGTGACACACGAAAGTGCATAAGTATTTTAATAAGCTTTAATTTAAGATTGCAAATGAACCAGAACCCACGTAACAATTCGACACGATAAAGATAAAGATTTACTCCGTTAATAAAAAAAATTCCGCAAATGCCTTGCTCAATGAGGATGTAGACGCACCATAATCTGAATTGAAAAAAAAAATCTGCAATAGCGGGAGAAGGCCAAAATCGACAAACTCATTAGTCCCCTGAAGCTCGCGTCACGAGACAATGTTTATACGCGCGATGCCGAATTCCAAGGTCGTGGAAGCAAAGATCCTCCTTAAGATCCCGACTAGGACTGCCAGCCAAGATTGCCTCGCGCGGGGCCAACTCTCGGGACCGTAAACATTTCGTCCGCGCTCGCAAGGATCTAGCTCGCGTCGATACTTAAGTGTACTCAGGAAGGGCCGAAGGGGCGCGCTCGTATAGCGATCATAATGATCCGGAGTTGCGCGCGGAAGGTAGCGGCCGCTACGGGCCACCTCGACTCCGTCGTTTAAGTCGCGCGATCCCAATCTTCCGCGAAATTTATCCCTACCCCGGAGGACGAGTCCGCGCGGAGGCCTGGGCCTCGCACATAAACTCACGCACTTGCGTTCTCTCTCTTTCTCTCTCGGCGGCAGTGCCGATGCACACGCGCGATTTGCGCTGATAAGGCCACCCGCCGAGGAGAACTCCTCCGGCTGCATGTGGACTGAGAGCTCGCCGTTTCGTGCGCAGTAAAAATTTGCTTTGACTGCTCGCGTGGAATAGCGCATACTTTCCAAAGCAGCTGTTTACTTCATTGTACGGTCTTAATCTGCAAATTGCACGGAGTTGGGTAGCAGTAAGGCAGCGTGGACTGAAAGTTGTTCAGATTGACTATATTTTGAGCAAGGGGAGAATTATGCTTTAAAAATTGACTTGAAAAATTTCATGTAAAAGTTGTGCACAAAAATTGTAACTTTTGTGAGTAATGATGCGGGGCAATTTTTAAATTCAAACTGCGATCGATACTTGATACTAATAAGAGATTACTATCACCATAATTTTACAATCAAAAGCGCTTTATGTGCAAAAGATGTAAAAGTGCATACCGTTCGTTAAATTCTTTGCGTACAATAATAAAAGTGATCGATTATACTGGTGGCATTCTTTTCTCATGTTGTAGCTCATTACTTCATTTATTTAATTGGTTTAATCGAAAATTATTTTATTGTATTATAAACATATTTAAATTAATGTCACATTATCATAATTATATAGATATCATTATCTCGTATTTGTAGCAATAAATATAGAAAATTAAATACACTTTATTAATTCGATCTAAGAATAATGCAACCCGAAAAAAATTGTCGCGATAAAATTTAAATAAAATTACCATGACTTTGCAGCGATTGTCGATTATATGTCCTATACGAATCGCCGAGTCGCGCGACAAATATACGGCGAATTTTACCGTCGTAAATTGACTTGCACCACTTTCTCTTCGCCTGAATGTTTCAGCACTCCCATTACTTAAGTAAGAAAGAAACCCTTCGTACTTTAAAATAAAAGTTAAATTTAAAATTCAACATCGCGCCGCGAATGTCCCATTAAAACAGCAGCTCAAAGGCATAGGAAGCAATTAAAAAGTAGGAAAATCTCGAGCAGCAGGCACGAGAGCGTTAATCCCGCGAACTTAAAAGGCCGACTTAATTTGTTCAGGAAACAAAGTCGCGTAAATTATCGGCGGCAATTTCGCGATAAAGCGGCGAACATGGCATTACGAAAATTGCATGCAAATTCGCCGTAAATTCCCTCTTAACGAACGGCCTGTCGGCCACTTCTAACATACTCCCGTACAGCACAATGCGCTCGCTCGCGCCCAGAGCACCGCGCGTGCACTCGCGTATATCGATGAGCGCTGCCCGGGCGCGCGCACTCGACGCGTCACACAAAAAAAAAAAATGAGAGAGAAAGGAAGAGGGACGCTAAGGGCAAAGACGAAGGGCTCGAAAGGAGCCGAGAGCACGCAACGCCCGAGTGAAGTGGCATTAATGGCAACGCAGTGGCAACAATGGCCGCGCGCTTGCGTATACACTGTGTGCGTACACATACGCTGCGCGGCTCGATTTCGCGCGCACGCATGGAGCATGTGCTCGAAAGCTCGGCGCGCAGGCCAAATGTTGCGCCCGCGCGAGGAGGACTTAGAAAACAAAAAGGTGAAAAGTGCGCCCGGGGGAGGGAAGAGTTGGCCCTTCGACCCGGGCCCGCGCGCCTCTCTCTCTCTCTCTCTTACTCATTGTAGCTAATAATTACCGCGTCTCCGCGCGCGCAACGAGTATAGTAATTAAACAAAAGAGGCCGGCGACGTCGCTCTTGTAAAGGTCCTTCTGTCTCTCTCTCGGGGCGCGCGCGCGCTTTTCGCCTACGTTCGGCGTTTTTTGTGTCGAGCGAGGCGTTTCGCGCGCACAGCTGATGCGATTCGCCGAAGAGAGACGGGGGGAGGCCTTTGCGCGCGACGAGAGGGAACGTCGCGTCGCCCGGGCCTCTTGAAACTTCGACTCGCTCAAAGCGCTGTCTTCATGCAGCGTTCATTGTCGCGCCACCTCCTCCCTCCTGCGTCCCTCTGGCTTTGCAGAGCGCGGCTCGCTTTGGATGCGGAGACCGGAGGAGGTCTGCGAGAGCGCGAGTTCTTTTTATGTTGCATTTCGCGCTGGAGCGCTTCCGTTAAGAGATGCCTCATTGTCGCCGCCCGGGCTGAAGAATGGCTTGCACTTGCGACGGGAAATAATTGCTTTTCGAGTAAGCCTCGCTTTCGAAGGATTTTGCGTAAAATTTATGTTTTATGTGTTGAGAAAAATATTTTGTTGTTCTGCAGAAATCGACACATTTTTATGTTTTTCAGTCAAAATTTCCGTCCAGATTTGCGTAATCTTCCAACTACACAAATTTTGTATGATGCGATTTGTTTTGTTAAAGGTTTATAAATATGTTTTAATATTTTAATTTTAAGTATTTAAATATCTTAATGTTATCGTTTGGTTCGTTTTATGAAATTTACGAACGATTATAAAATATCTTAAACTTTCTCGTTTTTTAATTAATATTAATAAAAATGTTTATAAAACATTTAAAAAGAAAACTATAAGAAAAATGAAGCTTTTTCTATCATTTATTTTCTAGCATTAGTTTTTTTATTAATATTAAAAACATTTTAAAAGTAAATTATTTATTATGCAAAATCGAATTATTTATTTCGAAAAATATATTATTTTATTTAAAAGAAGTTCATTAAGTATAACACAAAAATGATCTTGTCTACGTAACATCAGGCTGAATACGGCGCTAAAATAGTTCACGGATTTGACGCAGAGGGAAGCACTATCCACGCACGACTAGCCGAAATCAGCGCCAACAGTAAGGGAAGAAAGTGACGAAATTTCAAACCCCTTTCTCTATCAACATCGCCGGATAAAACAGATTTGCTATATTGATTTTATTTGAATTTTTTAATATTTTTTAAAAATCTATCCGTTTTCTTATAAAAATAATAAGTCTTACTTTGTAATGGGATCATAACTATGTAGTTTACCGCAATAAATAAAAAGGAAGATAAAAAATATTATATTGACTGTTTTTAGTATAATATTAAACGTGTAGAAATAGTTTGTTTAATTATTTAGTATATATACACAAAAATATTCAGTTTAATCCAAATCAATTATTCGGAGACCATTGATAATTTCCTGAGACTTTTATTTCCATTTATTTATGCCAATTGTGAATGAGCGAGTAATGAGTATACTAAATAAATTACATAATTTTTGCAGCAATAGTGGTTTTCAAATTACATATATATTCTCCACAAATTATAAAAAATTACATACTTATACGGATAATTAAAAAAGTCAATTCAAAAAGAGCAGTTACAAAAACTGGCTCCAGCAATAATGTAACAAACTGTTATTTTCAACAAAAACTATTTGTTATTTGCACACCACGCGGCAAAAACAAGAAATCGAAAGCGAAGTTGCATCGGAAAGGACTTTAGAAGCGCAAGTCGCCCGCGGCAGTGCAACTACCATCCGGAAACCCGTAATAAACATCCCCGCATTAAGATCGAAACAATCAATCGTCCGGGGCAAATAAGCGAGCTCTAAATCAATGATGCTCGCGCGCGCGCGCGTCGCGGCCGGGTGCGACGTGGCCGCGGGGCCTCGCCGGGCCCGCAATAATCGCCGAGGAGGAGAGGCGCGTCAAGGCTGCGCTCGGCAGAAAACTCCCGTGCCCTCCTCCCCGGCGTCATCATTATCGTCATCGGCGTTATTACCATTATCAATGCCATTATCGCCGTCGTCATTGTGCGCCTTCATTATCTCGCGACTTCCATCGTCATCGCGGCAGCGAGCGCCCATTATACCCCCGGCGCGAGCGCGCGCGCGCGCGCCCGAATGAAGTCATCTTCGCTAATGCATCGATGCTTATCCCCGGCGCGCAACACCTCGCGGGCTCGCGCCCACGCGCGAGTGGGCGGCCGGCATTGTTCGCGAGGCTCGGCCATTATGCTCGCGCGAGTGCCCCGGGAGGGAGTAAGCGGGGTAGCCCCCGAGACTCTGCAAGCCCGCGAGGCCCAAGATAAGTGCGCCCGCTTTTCTCTCGCCGGGCGCACAAAGGCGAGCGCTGCACGTGCGGGTCGCGAGGATTGCCCAAGCGGCGTGTTATGTATATACACTCCTTTTCTGCGCGAGCGGCCCTCTCGAGCGAACATCTGGACGGCGCCTTTTCTATACTCGGAGCGAGGAGCCGCGGAGAACGGGAGTGCGGCCGATTCGCGCGCCTCTTTGCCTTCTGCGAAACGATTATTTGCTTATTCGCTTTTTCGCGCGTTTTCGATTCTTGATCGAGCTCCCCGGGGGATCGCGCGCAGGCCTGATTTACGAGTCCTCGTCGCGAGCTGTCGGTTCCACGGAAAGTTTCGAGGAGCTTGATTTACCGGGGCCGTTTGGGCTTTACTTGTTCGGAATTGAAAGAGACGTTTATCGGGGCAATTTGACGGAAAGTACAAAGCGCTTGAATAACTTTTGAGTGTGGTACTCGATGAAAAGTGTGATAAATTACAAGAGCGTACTTAACTAAATTTTGCGGTTTTTGTATTTTTCAGTACCGATAACAAATACAATGTTAAGCCAATTAGTAACATTTTCGTAACTCTATAATTTTTTTGCATATTCACGAATTTCTGGACTAGTCAAACTGTAGCCAGTGAGCGTATTGTAAGTGTGACTTCGGTAAACCTTATCCTTTATAACGAATCAACTACATTTTTCCTTCAAAATATCCTGTCATCATTTTTTAAAGAGAAGATTAATTAATTACTTGGTGCACGGCAGCCTGAAAAATTAACTTCGATTCTTATATATCTGACGGCTTCTATAATAAAAAAATTAATTTGCATTTATAACTCACAGAAACATTTGTATAAAATACTACAATGAATAAATTAAAATAAACTCGAAGTAAAAAAAAAATAGTTTGAATAATTAGCAGATAACATTACAAATTATTAACGAAAGAAAATTGTTTATCATTCACTTTTAAGGTGTGCCTCGCAGATCTTATTCAATGCACACACGAAGCTACGATAAATCAATGAGTGGCCAGTAGCTCCACATACATTACAAGCTCCTCCGTGGAAGGGCCATTTTTCGTTTAATCGCCGGACAAATAGGTCCCATAAATTAACGCAAGAAAGTTCGTTAAGAGGCCAGTGTTTCGTGCAGTATGCAAATTGCAGAGGCAAACTCGAGCGGTCCCTCGAAATCCTCCGAGAGGAGAGGGGACCAGTAAAGGAAAGAGAAGAAGAAAAGGGATGAGAGAGAGAGAGAGAAAAAAAGGCGTCGATCGCCAGCACCGCAGAATTAATAGGAAGTTGCACGCCCCGCGAGTGGTCCGAGTCGCCCGCGCCGCTTGCGTCGCTCTTGGGATTTGCATATAATAAGCGGCTCGGGGATAATTGGTCCCTTTAAAATTTAATTCTCATCGCGATGCCCGCACGGGGGTTACGCGGGGCCCGGCCACTAGCTACCCATCATCGTTTGACAAGCGCTTAATTACGCCCGTGGCTTAATCTTGCGGCGCATCGGCCCGGCGATGAAAATTTAAGCTGGTCCGCTCGCGGCTGCTGCCGACGCTTGCCGCCAATTAAACAACTACGTTGTTATCTCGACTCGACAGGCAGGAAGAGAGGAGCAGTCAGCGCGAGCGGAAGATGACTCGAGATCGATTACTCCGACTGCCCGATCGATTAGTACATCAGGCTGTAACTGATCGAATCGGAATTCTCATTAAGAACACGTAAAAGGATGACTGGCGATTTAATGTGATGAAATTCGAGTTGAAGAAAAAAAGATGGATATCGGACATGCGAAAATACAATTTAATTAAAATTAAAATAATGTATTATAATGCTCGAACAGTCTTGTAGATGTACATATTACACTGTACAAAATTAAAATGCTCGAAGCAAAAGCTTTTTACCATTTTACCATAATAATTTTTAACTGAATATTTTTCCGAATAAAATCTGAAGAATCTCAAAAGTTTATAAGGTACCTGTGCCTAATATGGGCATGCGCCTAATATGGCCATGTTCTGGTATTTCGAATTGACCCGCGCTA
>JAWWEN010051456.1:0-11211 GCA_035582955.1 Sycophila texana | reverse complement strand
AATTTATACTTTTCTTTGTTTTTTTACATCCTGAATGTGTTATTTCAATGTTTATAAATTAAAATTACAAAATTGAAAAATTTTTTTTAAATAAACTTAACTTTTGCAGAACAAAAAAAAAACAGCTTTTTTTGTTTATTTCAGGGTGTAGTCTACCCTTAAAGTTGTCTAATTCTGAAAATATAGTTACAGCGATATGAATTCTACTGTCAGGTAATTGACTTTTATAGGGAATACACTTGTCCAAATTAACAATGACAATGTGTTGCTGATTAGAGCAAAATATTGATTTGCTCCAGCTAAAAATTTAACTAATCCGGCGTTTCAGTGTAAGAGTAGCTATCGATACAATTTTTTTTTTCTCCGTGTATGGTCCGAGCACTGCATCGCTCAGGATCCGGTCGCACTTTCGCGCGCGGAGAGCGCACCGAGCGTCAATTACGGGGCCGCGGCTCCCGCGCGGAGTGCATGCCCTCCGGCGCTTTACGCGGGATTATTCTGGGAGTTGGGTCGCGCGCACGCCTGGACCGAGGCATAGAGCCGCATATTAATCGCTGGAAAGCGGATCGCGAACTGATCTGCCTGCGAGTTGCAGTCGGAGCTTACGTCTGTGTGCACCAATGTTTACTGCTCATGCCTTCGGGCTGGCGATTATTTTTTCTTTTTTCTCTTACCGATCGCTTGGAGGAAAATTATTTTTTTTTTACTTTTTTTTTGCCGGCGGTATAGTTAAAAAAAAAAGAAGCAATTTGTTGCGAATTGATTTGATGGAATGCGTGATTCGGAGCGCGGGACAGTCGTGCGATTGTGAAAGTCGCGAGAAAATTGCTGCGAGCCGCGGCGCGGTCATTATGTATTGCGTTTTAATTGGAGTCGCGCGGGCGAAACCTTATACGATGATTGAATTCAGAGATGATTGTGGAATGATAATATTTCATTAAAATATGTGTATATATTCGCGTTTACAGGGTGATTCGAGCATTTTGATGGTATCGTTTTATCCGTTTTCTATTTCTTTGCTAAATATGAAAATTGCCTTTAACAGACGGTCATTTTATTCGTAGGAAAGTGATGTTGCTGCAGCGAAATCGGCAACTTTTCAATTCACTTAAATAGTCGTAAATTTTCCCATCGCCGAAGGAATTTCTATCTTACTGACTTTCTCACGTGTACGTCAAAAACGATAACCATTATCGTTACGAGTTATCTGTAACTCGTATTATGCAATATTTCAATAAATTTTAAATATGGCGCGGTAAAGCACAAAAGAGCATAATTCTTATATACACCCGAGGTAATAATAACTAAATTAAAATTAAAAGGTTAATGCACTTTATTTATAATTAATTCGATTTATTTATTTATTTATTAAAATATTCATTGGGCAGAAATACCCCACATAAAGGAATCTATTGATTCCTATTATTAGAAAAATAAAAAAATAGTACAAAAATTCAAAGTTACAAAAGATATATACAATTATAACAGAGAAGTACGAAATCTCATAGCACTCATAAATGCACCTATAGGCACAATATAGTTCTGAATCAGCTGAGAATAGCATTCCAGTATTTTTTATAATCCAGTATAGTTTTATTAAAAGGCAGAAGTAAAAAATCTTAAAAATCTTAAATCTTATCATTTTATTTTCATTTCTATTTAATAATTAAAAAAAAAATTAATAAGTTACATTTTTCACAAACATATTGCCTTTTTCGTTAAAAACACAAAGCAGGTAAGGTACATTAACCCCAGCAATATCATTGCGTTTTACTAACCACTAGACCAACGCCTTAAAGGCGAAGGAATTAATTTTATTCACTCGTCGCTGGCCAAAAGAAATCGTTGCCCAGAAATCGTCGAGGAGAGAAGAAAAAAAAAGTTATAGACGCTGATAACGTTAAATAGACCATAAATCTCCAGAAAATTTCCATTTTCCGGTGAGGCAACGCTGGACCCGAGGATATACAGTAACCTCCCACAGACACAGTCACTCGCTCGCCATTCATTCATAAAAAGAACCCGCGTGCTCGTGAATAAAAAGAGCGTGAAAGAGCGAGAAAGAGAACTAGGAAAAGGAGGAGGGGATAGAGGGGGGAGAGGACAGAGCAGGAGGCGAAGAAGTCGAAGGCCTGTAAAAAGGCCAATACACACGTGTTATCTTATCGCGAGCCTGCGCGAGAGGCAGTG
Organism: Sycophila texana; assembly: GCA_035582955.1. Taxonomy (NCBI): domain Eukaryota; kingdom Metazoa; phylum Arthropoda; class Insecta; order Hymenoptera; family Eurytomidae; genus Sycophila; species Sycophila texana. Next base: position 9,021 of record JAWWEN010051456.1, on the reverse strand, counting down.
GGTGAGCGCATAACGGCGGCCGCACGATCTAACGAGCCAAGGGGGGCCTGCCCCCTCCCTCCTCCACGGCCATTAGAATAATTCCCGGAGCGAGATTTGCGCAACGAGCGATCGCGTGCGCTCGATCGACGTAGGTGAGGCGCGAACGCGCCGCTCCAGTCCACACGACGGTGCGGGAGGGGGGAGGGGGGGGGGGCCGTTACAGTGGAAGGGCATTAGACGTCCGTTAAAGGTATTCGCGCCGCGCGACACTTTATCTAAGGCCGAGGCGCTAAAGGCCTCCCCCCCCCCCTCCCTCCTCCTTATCGGTGGACGTCGGGCCTGCGTGTGTGTTCATCTAAGACGCGATAGCGCGGCCCATAAGTGCGCGAGGTACGCTCGCGCGGAAACCCTCGGAAAATAGTGTCACGCCCGGTCGAGATTTATTGCATTCCTAGATAATTTGTAAGCCGATCGGGATTTATGCGCTAATTTCTCATGCGTTATGTATATACGTGCTTATAAGCGAGAGGGCGCAGAGCTACGAGTGCGCTAAGACACTTGTCCGCCGACACTTGCTCGTGGATCTATAGGCGAGCTAACATGATTATCGTAAATAACAGGATTTTCAATTGCAGAAATATTTGGATCAATTACTTTCTTTTTTCTTATTTCTTTTTTTTTTCTTCTGAGGATTAATATACTATACACGTGCAGAAAAATTCTTTACTCAAAATTGTAATTGTCAATTTGAATGTCCTCGCAGACTGCAACTGTTGAAAATATTTCTATTCTGTCTATGCCAAATTTACTATCTAAAAGTCTAAAAATGTTTCCTACAGCTCTTGTAAATTTTACAAAAGAGAATAATAGTAATTTTTCCAATAGCGTCAGTTTTTGAGGACATTAAGTTTGACTATTGCAATTTTTAGTAGATCTTTTCTCTCCTTGCACAAACTCGTAGATGCCAATTACAGTCTTAGAGAATGCTACATTTATAATATAATTAACATATTGCCATGTGCTCTAAAAAAAGAAAACAAAAATTGAGAAAGCAGTTTGCTAATCCAGTCAAGAGCGCTTTTTTCGTTTAAAAGCGCATTAACTCTTTGCCGCCCTTAAAGTGACATTTTAAGAATTCATTTTTCGTTTGCATTTTAAGCAAAAATCTGTTTCAAGGTAAAATAAAATTTATGGGCTGTAAAACATTCATTATTTGGTTTCGTTTGCACTAAATTTCGAGGTAATACCGTTTAAAAGAATGTCAGAGATACTTTTTGACGAAAATGATATTAATTTAATGTTTCATATTGGGAAAAATTTATTTCGGATCTTCACATCTCTTGCAAAATTCAAAAAACTCGAATGTTTATTTCTTTCATAAAATATGGGCCAGAAGAATTTTTCAACATTTTTTAAAGAGCTCTGCTATAAAAGATTTTTCAGTTATCGTCGTGCAAAGTTAATTATTCATTACAATAACGACAACAGTTATTGACACGAAAAAAAAATCGTCATACCGACAGTCCACACTTAAAATTTAACCGTAAAATTAAATATAAAATGAATACGAGCGATAACGTCGCGCTGAACTGCAAAAAGAGCATTCGTACATATATAAAAAAAAAAAAAAAATGAAAATAAGCATTCGAACGCAGATGGAAGATTTCATCAATATCACACACGTGACAGCGCGCAAACGACAGTCAAGCAAATGGAAAAAAATTGAATGTTCGGGCTATCTTTCGCGCGATTTCCAATCAGCGAGCGATAGCAATAAAAGTTTATGTACGCGCGATAAAAATATTGTGTCCTAATGGATCGGGAGAATCTCGAGCGGCGATGAAGCGGCGAATCGACGATGACTAGCGCGCTGGCGACAACGTGAGAATGTCAAGGCGTCTTCGGGTGCAAGGCGGCGGCTGCCGCTACGCCACGGAGATTTACGGCCGTTTCTTCGCGCGCGGCGCGAAAGGAGCTTTCAATTTTTACGATGCTTTCTTAAGTGGTCATCGCCGAGAGAGAGAGAAAGAGAGAGAAAGGAAGAGAGAAAGAGACAAAATGATGTGTGTGCGTGTGTGTGTGTGTGTGTGTGCGCGCGCGCGCGTGTGTGTATGTGTGTGTGGAGAGAGAACTGTCTACACTAGTGTGTCTATGCCTGCATATGTGTATATTCATATGCGTGTGAGTATGCGTCTATGTTTACGCATGTGTGTGTGCGCGTGTGTGCGTGTGTGGACGGGCAGACGTGCCCACGTGCGCGTCCCGGATGAAGATGGAGAAAGAGCAGGAGGAAAGGTGCAGGAGATAGTGGAATCCACGGAGGATGCGGCGTTAAAACGCTTATCGCAGGACCGCGCCGGCGGCGTATAAACGTCGCGCGTGTGTGCGCGTCACTGCGTCGCAGGGCCGAACTCCGCGGATCCAGAGGAGGCCCGCCTGATGACTTTACATATCTCAAGGGACTTTATATCTTCTCGGTCCTTATTGACTTTTACGTCGTTTTTATGGGGATTTTTTTACCCTCCGCGCCTTGGACTTTCGTCCGCATTTCCGATTTTACAGTGCAATTACATTCTGCTACTATCGCGCCCTGTACAATTCCACCGTAGCCTCGGATTCTTTTATCGTTATATGTCGCCTAAGTGTTCCTCTCTTTTTCTGTCTATTTAGCGAGATAAGCTCTCCGAAAAACGTAGTACTTTTTCGAATGCTCCTTCAAAAAATAAACTTCTTTTTTGTTTTGAAGATAACGCGACTATTTTGATCTTATCGATTTTATAAGTATAGGTACTAGCTATAAAGGTCTTCGCTCGCTAATGCTCACTAGGGGATGTTGTACTTCGTGTCACGTGCATTTTAACAATTAGATTTTTATATGTTTGGGAAAAAATACTTTTATGGACTTTTTATATGTTTTGTATGCACTTGAGAAAAAAATGCATTTAAATGTACATCCATAACTTTTCATGAGTTGTAGATTCGATTACAATAAATTACCAGTAAAAAGAAGCCCTTTTTTGTACAATCTTCTAATGGTGTGTAGATCGAGGTGCGGATATAAAAAATTGAGGACGACTGAAATGAAGCACTTTAATATAATAAGAATTAAAAAAAGATTTTATTGAAATAAATATGAGAAATGGATTTAAAAAAAAATTGTATAAAAGCTTTTAATTATAGATGTATTAATTATTACAAATTTATAAAGCCAAAATTATTTATTTATTTATTTATTTATTTATTTATTTATAACCAGAGTACAGACATACAAATATAAAATTACAGTTGTATATACAAATAACGTTACTAATAGTAACCCAGCAGAGGAAAGGATTCCTGTTCGCTGGTCTGGCTCTATACAAAACTAAAATTCTTAAAAAGTAATTACTTAAAACTAAAAAAGTTCATTAATTCATTAAATATTTATAATAAAGGAAGTTCTGAAAATGACGAGTAGAACTTCGTGAAACACGAAAACCTTTAAGTATAAATTTTTCCTCCAGTTTACATTGCATGACGAAAGAGAGAAGACAATTTATACACAGTGTATTCACCTAAACGCACCTGCAAGTACTATTTCAGCCGGCGATCTGCCGATCAACCTTTCCATAACCCACTTTGCACCGACCGTCCCGTCTCGTCGATTTTCTATATCAGACCGAGGAAAACAAACGGATTTCTCCACACACTTATAAAAAAAAAAAGAAAAAGAAACAAGTTTACCTACTCATAATTATTGCACTATGTGGCACCAGATTTTATCGAAAGGAATTATCCTTCCAGCGAAGCGTACGGCAATTTCCGCGGGAAGAAAAAGGGAGCATCGGCGCATCGCTGGAGGTATGCTAGGAATTTAGCGGATTGTATTTATGGCGAGGGTAACGCGATCCAGTTATCCACCGAGCGTTTTCTTTCCTCGCGGTATAGTTTGTTTCAATTCCAGAACCCCGGGAGCGTTCGGGCAAAAATACAGCCGGCGCGCAGCAAAGTGCAGCGCCGTGGGGCCGCCGCAGCCGCAGCGCTCGCTTATAGTAAGTACGGGCACTTAAGTCGCTCGCCTGCATCCTTCTCTCTCGCTCCCTCACTGTCTCTCTCTCTCTCGCCCCGCCACGAGATCCCACAGCTCATAGAGGCGCTCTCCGCGAAAGATGCTGCGGAAAATCTTCCCCCCCCGAGGAGTATCGCATAATTTGACCGACTCGCTGATCCTTCCCCCCCATTCACACGAAGGTGCGATATTGCGGACGTTGCTTCGTTATGCGCCTATTCCTCCCCTCTCTTCATTCCTCCCTCACTTACCTTAATATGTGTGTGCGTGTATCAGTTGGTATACATCGTGCGTATGCGTGGGTGTATTTGCGTGCGAGGGTGCATGCATGTACTTGTGTATGCGTGCGTGTGCGCGTGCATGCGTTCGTACGTATGTGTACACTTGTGTGTACTTTTGTGTGTGCGTGTGTTTGAGTGTAGACACGTGGTAAACCACGCACGGACAGCAATAATTTTCCGCGGCACTTTTCCTCGCTCCGAACGACGCAAAATGAAGGTCTCATCCTGGCATTAGTCGTCCGGGAGAATATTTGCATTCGCACCGCTCCGCGAATAGAATAATTGATCGACTAGCCGTAAATAATGGAATTTCCGCTAAACGCATTATTGGCCACGTGTGATTTTAACCCGATCGCTACTTATACGATGGTGCGGGCGTCGAGTATGTATGTTAGTATCGGACGTACCTACTAATTTGATGTGAATTTAATGAACCGGTAGGTGTATAACTACGCTGCAATTATTCGATAATTAATTATGTGAATTCATATAATACGCTTCTTTAATGGAATTGCACACTTTGAATCCTGCTTATAGCCTCCATTGTAACATTGATCGCCCCCCTTTCGATTCTTACGATGCCTGCTAGGCAATAGCCGATGGAATCTTCTCTAATTATAATTTATATGCACCACTTATATATATGCAGAGAGTAATAAACTAAGTACTTGCACTGGGCGTTATAAAATCTTACGAAACGATAAAGTATTTTCATCGACAAATGTAGAAAGACCGTGTGCTTTAAAATTTTTGCAAAGCCATTAAATCTCTGCAATCCTGCTTTCGGTACAATTTTCTCGAAAATTTACTCATCATTTTCTATAAGGTACAGCCAAAGAATAGTACACAGCACTTATTCATGAGAAATTCTTTAGAGAAAAGAAAACTGAAAATCTCAGCTGTACCTTGGCATTCTTCGCATTTTCGACTCAACCAACGCTGCTCCCATGTTTCTTTAAAAAAAAAGAAGAAAAAAAATCGGTAACCCAAATTTCATGTAGAGGTGTAAAGATCCCCTACAACCATCGGTGCACAATCATTTTCCTTCCGAGCGAGAAAATAGCTTTTCTGGCTAACCTATCGCCAAGTTCGGACGAAACTTTAGCGTAAAATTGACTGGAAAGTGTTGCAAACCTCCGCATACAATTTATCGGCAAACGACTACTCCAATAAACGCGGCGAGAAAAAGCCCGCGAGGAAAAATCACGGGGTAAATCGCTGACTTAGGACTAAGCGAGAGCGATGCCGCTCTTCGCGGTTGCGCCGCGGCGACGATTCACGAAGGCGCGAACGGCATGCCTGTAATTTTCATTCCATAAAACATAAGGCAAATTCGTAGCTAGTCAGCGAGCGAGGGATCCATCAACTACTTGCTCTCGCACGCGGTATCCTCTTTAACGCTCCGAGCTCTTCGTGCCTATATATGCATGTACCTCCCTGCATGTGCAGTGTGTGTATGTGTATGTGTATGTGTATGTGTATGTGTATGTATGTGTGTGTGTGTGTCTACACGTGTAAAAGTGTGTCTATTGGTTGCGTGTGAGTCTAATTGTGTGTAAGCATGTGTCTTCATGTTTATCTGGATGTGTGTGTACGCCTGTAGCTATGTATATGTGCGTGTTTGTGTGGGTAGATTTGCGCGGCCAGTACATACCGGCGCTATATATTCATCGCGCCGCGGCGGCTCCGCTAATCCTCGTGAATGGAGATACCTCGAGCTCGCAATTATGAGGGGAGATTTTAAGAATGCAAGCTGTACGCGCTCAGCTCGCGCCAAAGCTCGCGCCGCGCACATCCCAGTACATATTTACGAACTATTAGCCGGAAACGCTTCACGGCGTATATGTACTCTTTCCGGGTTAATAAAATGATTAGCGTAGATGGAGGTGAGCGGCGAGGCTCGAATAATTATCTTAAGGTAAATCTAATTCGTTTCTCCATTAGGAAATTTCAGAGGAAGTTCAAGGCGGCGAGCGCGAGTGGAAGGCTGATCAACGGCGGAAAGTTGGGAAAACACGATTTTCCGCTACTTTTGAAATCGATAAATATTAATCGAGCCGACGACGACTCGTAACTCGTCCCGGGCGAAATTTACAAACAAAATAAGCGCGCGGGACTTAAATCCCTTTCACGTGTGCGCAAGTACTTGAAGAAAGGGAATCCTCTCCCGAAAGGAGATATATCTGAGAATCGTTGCCGCCATCTGTCCCGTATCCTGGCCGTTGGAAGGCCTTCTGCTTTGTGTAAACAATGAGGGAAAGTATAGGATAGACAGTTGAGAAAATCTAGTCCCCGCTCTTCTGGCGTGCGGCTGCTGCAAGTGTCGGGTGTTGTATTACCATTTGGTTGGCCGTGCGGTACACTTTGTCAAATGTATATACCATTAATGGCTTTCTGGCACTCGGAAGCCTGGGAACTCTCGGAATCTCTTTCCCTTTGTAATTAATTGTTGCCTCGTTTGTTATGATAGATATGTACGCCCGAGCTTTTTCCGCCTACTACTAGTGAAATCAATCACTATCAGGGGAGGTGTACAAACATTTATCCTTTTTAAAATAGAATGGGCGAGCTTAGAAAAAACAAAGAGCTGAAATGAAGAAACGAAAGGCGTTCGTTTCCTGTAAACGATAGTATACATCTTTTGTAAATAATTCATTTGAAAAGTTTCAAAAATCCTTGATATGCTGCACGTACTGTAAAAATTTGTATGTATTGTATTTTGAAAGATATATTTTTAAAGATAGGGCTATTTAGCCAAAATAGACAATAAAAAATGTGTAATTATTAAAACTGAAAAAAAATTTTTTTAATACTGGCAATTGTTAATGGATAATTTCGGTTTTTTACAATACAAAGCAGTGTACAAACTCTGATTGAATAGGCTCTGATGAGACTGAGTGCATAGGAGACTTTTTATTTGATCAAATTCTATTTTTAATCAACAAATAAAAAAAAATAATATACTTTTTTATGTATTATGTTATCAGAAGCTTAAATAATTTTTGCAATTGGCTGTTCACAAAAAATCTTTATATTTTAACGATATTTTTACCTTGAAACTGAAGTGACTTTTTTCAAACCAGCGGACAATAAAAACCGTCAGTGGACGACAAATAATTTCTAAAAAAAAAAAAAAATTTTCTTTGAAAACAATTTAGGCGAAAACCAATACACGACGAGTCACAAAAAATATGGTATGCTCCAAGGGCTTTTTGATTCCATGCGGTTGCAGTATACTTGGTCTAAATAAAATTCTGACTGAAACAAACGGGAAATTTATTCAAAAAAAAAAAAAAAAAAAAAAAAAATAAAAAAGAAAAAATAAAAAATTGAAATCTACAAAATTTAATTTATTTAAAGCTCTATGATATGAGTAGTACTTCAACACTGTAAACTGTCCGCCTTGAAATTCTTACTTGAAGAAAAAAATGCATATTTGCATACGGCATAAAATTGGTGATAGCAATAAATTAGCCATAAATAAACTTTCTCAAGCCATTACACCCAACACTTTTTGACGCTTAAAATTCTACGTATAATTACCTATACGCATATAACCGATAAAGAAAAGAGAGAGATCGAGACAAATAGAGAGAAAAAAAGGCACAGTCGATAAATCGAGAAGGCGATAGAAACTCACGTAAATCAATAATTATCAGCGCACGGGCTTCCTGAGGCGCGAATGGCGGAAAGCCCAGGTGTGGCGTTACCGTACAGTTAAATTGACCAATTGACTAAAAGAGACATCTGTAGGCTATTATGAAGCCGGGACCTCCGGGGTTATAAATCACGGCCCCGTAAAAGCCTAGCGAAGCGTATACACAAAGGTGTCGCGCTATCTTTCGCGAGATAAATTCGCAATTTACTGACTCCGTCGCAAATCCGTGGTGCCGGTGTAAAAGAGTTGCGGCCTCGCCTCTCCGTGCCCGGCGCTACTTAATTTTTCTCTTAGCGCCGAAGCATCGGGCACGCGGCGAGCTTACGGATGTTTCGTGCTAAGTGACTCACTCGAAGGAAAAAAACGTATCTCTTTCACACTGGGCAATCACAAAGAGACTTTAAACTTCTTATCGTCCAAGAGCCCCACGGCGTTTTTATTAAAAGTATTTCTCTCTTCTTTCTTTTTTTTTTTAATTTTAAGAGCTTTTGTTGTGTTTTTGGATAATCGAAATTTAAAGGTCCTTCGTGAGTTACTGTTTTAAACTCCGTTTGGGATAAAAAGTGGGATAAAAAAAGGTTTTTTTTTAATAAATAAGAGATGTAATGCTGAGGAATTATTTATTTTACTTGGAGGGTATTTAAGCCTGGGTGTACTTGTGTTACGCCTTTAGCTAATTTATTTTTTTATACCATTATTTATTATTTCTGCTTTTTAAGATATTTAGTATAGCGACCAGCTGGTATTATAAATTTATTGATTTAAAAAAAATTTATCTGCAATGATGAATCTTATAAAGACATAAAACTGCAGTGCTTTGCTCCTGCCTGAAGCTGTATAATAGAAAAGAAACTTTACGTTCAACTTAAAAATTAACTTATACTAATTCATAATAAAAGAAATAAGCAAGTCAGTTTTTATTGGCATGGATAAGTTTACATTTTATTCATTATCACGTTTTAATGTTAAGGGGGACAGCCTGAGTTAATTTCACTAAAAAACAATTTCTTATTTATTAACTGTAAAAATTTTATTTTAAATTTTTAATAATC
>JAWWEN010051435.1:0-11216 GCA_035582955.1 Sycophila texana | reverse complement strand
TCGCCGCCCCCCCCCCCCCCCCCCGTTTCCCGATCAGCCGCGGAATGTACGACTAGTGACGCCAGCTGCTTGCTTATCGGATGTCCTCTTCTTAATTCCCGCTTGAATTATTTCTTCGTATCTTTCATTTTGATCCTCTTGCTTGTCAACTCGACGTTTCTCGTGATGCGACTTCTCCTATCGTCATGCAAATTCAATCGAATCGGTATCCTGTAATTAACGCAGTAAATAATGTAGTTAAGTAGGGGTTGTGCGAAAAAAAATTTATCATCTGATTTGAAAAAAAAAACGTCTACTACGTAGTTTGAAGTTGCAATATATTTATTTAACGTCGGATTATTTACTTTTTCAGACGCGCATTTACATATCTGTTTACTCGCTTAGAACTTAATCGACTCTCCGTAAGATCCGCTTCCTTTAAAAAAAAAAAAAAAAAAGAAAAAAGAAATCGAAAAATTTATCTCCGACCGAGAAAAATTCCCCGTCGATTAAAGTATAACTCTCGAAAGGTAAACACCTCTCTTGATAAATAGCGCCGTTTAAAGGGAAGATCGCAGTATTTCACCAACGAGGGTGCGCCCCTCTCCCCCTCGATACTCTCTAATTTCTCAACCTCCCGTCGATCTCTATATTTATCTTCGCCGTAATTTGCCGCGCTCGCGCTGTCAGGCGAGCTTTCGTCGCGAGCGACTCGAGCGGGAGTTTTGAAAGAGCGGAGTAGTGTAGTCGTCGGGAATCGTTGAGAAAAGCTGGAGAAGTTCGTCTGATTTGATTTGGCAACCCGTTCGTATAGTCCGTGGAAGCTTTTAACTTTGTTGCTCGGTCCCAACTGTCTGGTTGCATCTATAATTATTGTTGCTTGATCGGATTTGCTTTCGAGGCTTATATTTCGCTGTAATTAAGGATTATTGCATGACGCGTTGTTCGTGTATAAAAATTTAACGACCGATTAGAGTGTATAAACCTATGACTTCCTGGCACAACTTCAGGGCGTAACTTTACTTTCTGTGAAAATTGAGATCTATATTAATTTGAAATTCTTTCGCGGTGCTTGTACGCGCGTAACATACAACTTTTGAAAATATTCGTTTTAAAATTCAAGGTTTCGAAAATATGAATTTTAAATGCAATGAAAAATTGAATTCAAAGTCTTGCAAATTTTTCGTTTATAACGTTAGAAACAATTTAAAAAATACTAACAAACGTTAAATAAACTAATTTGTTTCTGATTCTATTTAACATTTTAATAAACTAAAAATTTAAAGTGTTATCTGAATATTAAGACAATTTACTTACCATTTATTCAAATTAGCAGGCATAACATTTTATTTTAGAATTTGCGAGAACCGTTGCGACCTCAATTTTGAGCAATGCAAATTTGTTCTACAATTTACATAAAAAAAAATTTATTAAACTTTCTAGACCTACCCTCTGAATAAAGACTTGAAATTTTGATTAGAAATGATCAAACTTTTATTAAGCAAAAACTGCACTGGGCAATTTTTAGAAAAGATCATTTAAATGTAACCTCAGACCAATAAAATTTAATTTTTATTCTTATATTAGTTCATTACCCTAAGTAAGAAAAATAGGTTAAACAAAATTACTATTGTTCTCGTTCTTGGAGCATTTTTTTGCACTAAGTTTTACTAAACGTTTTGTAATATTTTCTACCAGTAAAAATTATTTAAAAATTTAACAATTATCCCTACATGAACAAATAGGTCGTACGTTTAATAAAAAGTCGTTATTTTTCTCAGTATACAAGTTGTTGACCTTTATATTTCTGCACCTCCATAAAACACTTTTAATTCCACGATAATAAAGAAAATATTTTTCTAACAACTGCAGAAGCTATCGTGCGATTTTACTCGAAATCGAAAAAAAAAAAGAAAATTAAATCTAAACAGCCCGGTGCCAGGCGCAATCTAAGTATCCTCGGAACTCGATTTTTTCGCTTTATCGCCGAGGCGGCTCGCATCCGAATGAACTATTCAGATAAGCGAGTATATTTTTTGTGCGCCCCGACAACTATTACTTAGCAGCGCGATTTACGGCGCGCCCTCCTTCTTTTCCCCGCTGTCCCTCGGAGTAAGAGCCACGCGTTTCCCTCTTGGCACTCGGGCCGCGGGATTCGAGCTTTTATTTCCGCCGGCGCGTTGTCCTTTCAATTATTCCGTCTGCCGTCGCCTCGCTTCTTTCGGCCAAACAGGGCGACGTGCCCCGGAGCCGCGGCCCTATTATTCCGCGAGTGCGCTCTGTTTATAGCTCCCCGCTGCTCGTGCTTCCCCGCGCACTTAGGAATTTTTTACTTTTAGATTCACTCGCGACTCCCTCAACATATTTTTTATGCCACCCTCTTTTACGATTAGCTATTTTATGCATCCGCGTAAAGTGCAGAAAGGATTCTTTTATCTCGGATTTTATACGGAGTCCGCGAGTGGACGACAATTATTATCAATATTTTAAATTTTAATATTTAAAATGATCGGGACAGGAGACAGCAGAGAAATGTGCGTATAGGCGCGATTATATTTTTAACGCGAATAAGAGGTGGAGAACCTCTTATATTTGTGGTACGTGGATCTTGATAAGTGGCAAGCATTGAGGTAAGACTATCATAAAAAAAATATTTTCCTGAACATCTAAATACAAAAATTGTTAAGTTTTATTTATACATGTGTACCATTTTTTGTATACGTTGTCATCTAAAATTACCTGAGATAAACATACTTGTTTATTATAAAAATAGCGTTTGATTATAAAAAGTCTTCTTGTGCAATCAGTCTTACAGAAACTCATGCAATCCAATTTTTTGGCTTCTTTATACTATAAAGTACAGAAATTAATAAAATTAAGAATCACTAAAATTAAATAAATGTGACTTTTTGGTCTACTTGGATGATAATCCTACCTTTATGTTTTTTCTTTCAGCTCTAGACCGATCTGCCGTACATTTTAACAGAAACGAAATTTTTATGCGACTAAAACAAAGTCCGCGAAAGGTTTAGAGTACGCGGCAATGGAGTGAAAAAATCGGACTAAAAGCATCAGGGTACGTCTATATTTTTATGTCGGTATAAAAAGGGAGGGGCACGGGAGAGGCATTTTGCTTCTGACATAACGAATTTAAAATCTGTTCCGATGAACCGTGTGCGCGTCTGTCAGTTTCGTTAAATTCGAATACTAGCGTTCCGTTTTGATTCCAATTTCTTTTTAACACGAGCAATGCAGATATTTATCGTAAAATACTACAATTCTGACGTTTAACATTTTATTAAAGAAAAATGGTTTACAATTACATGATTGCAAGGTACTTTAAAATTGACTTGTTATCAACAGTTTAAAAATGTAATCCTGCCACTTCGAAGTGTTGATTAGTCAATTTATCGAACTGTTCTATGGTTTCAGTGGACATTTCATCCTTCCATTGGTTCACTTGACCACACCTCATAAATTCTCCATCCGGGATATTTAATTCAACCTTCTTCAGTATCTGGATAAGTCGCTTACGATTTATCGACGGGTTGGTTTTCATGCTTGAGAAACTTAAATGATCTGCCAAAATATTTACTTGATTTTATTTCAACTGTTTGCCCAAAAAATCAGCCACTTTTATTATAATCGACGGTAAATCCTATTAAAAACAGTCACGTGAAAAAAAAAATATTTAAACATATGTGCCACGGGAGGGAGGGAAATCCTCTATTAATTAAGTTTTATACGGTATCTTTGTATAATGTTGTCACAGATATCAAATATACAATGTACTATTGTAATTTTTCTAAGGAATCTACGAATTTTTCTAGAAAATTGTTATAAAAAGGCCAATGTGGACCAGGCCAGTCTTTTAAGAAATTGAAATAGTATTTTGTATAATTTACTAGAGGACTTTCCTCCACGCCGGTATATGCGTGTAATACTCACAGCCTTCATATCTTCGAATTTGATAACGAGGATATTTTTCAGATTTCTTCTATTCCAATAAGATAAAACGTGATTCCAATAGGGTGCATAGAGTACTAAAAGATAATAATTTATTTAATTAAATATGTTGATTTTAGTCAGGCAGATGCTAAGATAATAAGATTATCATAAGTCCAAATAATTAAAAACAAATTAAAGCTGTATACAAAACTCTAACATTTTCCAGCGAGAAAGAGAGTGCAAAATTGATCAAAATCACTGCGGTAGAACTCCATGAGCTTAGTGTGATGGTAATAAGAAATGCAGGTGTCTTTGGGATTCCTAGTGATATATAACATTTTTGGTTTTCGTTCGCCAGTGCGAATCTGCCGTGGTAATAGTTCGAACGGTAAGTGGGACTTGATAAATCGAGGACTTGGCAATTTTTTAATGTACTCGATGCTGCATCTCGTTTCACTATCTTCTTCCGGTATCTTTAATCCGATGGTTTCATTTTTGAATAACGTTACCAACCTAGAATAAATGAATTTTGATAACAATATGGATAAAATCTGCGATAAATAGTAAATAAAAGGACGTAATCAGATATTTGCAGGATGTGTTCCGTATTTTGTCTGTTATTGAAAAATTAAAGCAAAATTTAAAAAGAAGTACAACTAAAGGTGCATTTCTCTATCATGAAATAATAATGTTTGAAAAATAAAGATGCCCTTGAAATTTTAATGCGGATAATTATACCACACGTGTAAGCAAACATTATTTCATTGGTCTAGAAGCCACAAGAACTTACTCTAAAAATGGAAATCGGTCGTTCAATAAAGTATTTGAGGCTCGTTCAAAATCTAAATCATTCTTGATGCACCACACCATTTCCTGCGCCCACGTTGTTCCTTTTCAATGGGAAAAAATGTACTCGGATCGTTAATTTTTCATCGCCAATTTTGATAGTTCTTACCTGCTTTCGGGAAACTGCAGACCCAAATATCATCATCTCGAACTTCAAAATTTTCTAAATCATGTGCAAAAGGTATGAAATGTTCCGTCAAGCAATACCCTTTTAGGTCGATGTATCCAGTACGATACTCGTTGGTGAACGTCTCTTTTAAGAGCTGGTTAATTTCATCCATTATAATAACTTTAAAACAGCAAATTTTAAAAGCTGTTCAAAATTGAATTACAAATAAAATAACTGTAGATACACGAATTGATCTAACTAACGAATAACTAATCGCATGCAGTTAATTATTCGTGCTTATACTGCTAGATACCAACTGTAGTAAGACTAAGGGATGTGTCTATAAAGATTACTTGACAAAAATCTTTATTATTCAATAATTTTACTTTGGGCATTGAGGAATGAAAGGCTATTAGGTAGGAATACTTCTTTTTCACGATATATTGTATTCTTTTTTCAAATTTCAACAATGTTTGCACTTTATAATTGCTAAGCTATTTAAATTTATATAACACGTAATCTATGATAATTTTAAATGTGGTATTTTTTTTACAAATTTTTTCCTTATATAATCAACCTTGGTATTGCTAAGATAATTTATGTGTGCAACTACTTGAGTGAGTGAGTGTGATCGCTAAGAATGAGCAGGGTTTTCGTACGGTGGCTTCATTTTCCCTAACGTAGAGGTGAAGAAATCGATTATATATTGTTATTGCTGGATTTCTAGCAGGGAAGTACGGCAAATAATTTATGATTTTATGACACGCGATTTTCGCTTAGAGCTTAATTTTTTCTACTTTACGAAGTTAAGTACAGCGAGCAAAAAGAACACCCTTAGGCTTGGTTCGCTTTTTACGCAGGAATCGTGCATGTGTTACAAGAAATAATTATTTCTCACAATTATGCGTCTAAAGGTAATAGTTTCGCGCCTATAGCGAATTCATTGTCTGCATATGAAATTTAATTAAACGATAATTTCCGTACATTATTGATTATTTATTCAAAGATCGCACTTTTCAAAAGCACGCACGCAATTAACATCGTAGTTAACTAAATTACTTAGAAAATTTTAATAAATATAAATTATATTCTCTAATAAAAACATTTTTTTTAAATTACACTCAAAATTTTTTTTTACCTCAAGTGAGAAATTGTCCTGATGCCAGCTGTAATATAACGAAATAACTTTAAAAAAAAAGCACACGATTGGAATCCAAAATAATGCAGAAAAATGATTCTATAACGAAAAAACGCTTCAAATAAATACCGATCATAAGGCAAAAAATACAGAAATCTCAGAGTGCCGAATACAATTACAAAAGCTTTGCCATTGAGAAGACATTAAGGAAGGAAGGAAGGAAGGACACAAGTGCCATTGGCGGAAAAGAGGGTAAGCATAAATGAATGTCGATAAGACTTTTTTGTATGTATATATATATATATATCCACATTTAGATAGATATATATATATTCGTTTATTACCATTTATTGATTCCAACGTCTGTCACAGCACGTCGAGCGCAGTGTATAATTATCGAGTCCTTAAGAATTTCGAGCTCCAGGAGCTTTTTCTTCTCTTCTCTTCTCTCTCTCTCTCTCTCTCTCTCTCTCTCTCTCTCTCTATTTCTCTCTCTCTTTCTCACTCGCACAGTAGCACTTCTATAGTGTCTTACTCTTCAAGTGACTCAGTGTGTTTCACGTACACTCGAATTGCACACGACAGCGTAAATGTAATTGAGTCCGAGTTACAATGGCCACGACCTTTGATTATCCCTCAATTACTAAACTCACATTCGCACATTTTCTCTTTTGTACTCTTTCACTCTCTCACTCCCTTTCTCGCTTGCACTGCAAAAGTAAGATAAGGCGACGATCGAACTTCCCTTTTTCGGCTTTCAAGCTTAACGTTTATTCGAGAGGGAATTCGAGATCGTCGTATACTTGTACACTAAAGCAAAGTGATTCTTCAATTTTTTATTCATCTCTTGTGGCTGGTATGAGTATTGCTTTTGGTGTACAGATCGGATAATAGAACGCATAATAATACAAATCTGATATCGTTGGATATGATACAAATGGTAATTCGCTATTTATTATTCTTATTACTTTTTTTTTTTTTTAATACTTCACACACCTATTTTCTCTGTGACGTTCGCTAAGGAGGACATGAAAAGACAGCGTTTAAATTATATATATATATAGTACAGTAGTAATCCGGAACAATATATGTACAATCGAGAAAATACAAGGGGGGACCCCACGGGCGCGAGATGAGGATTACTCAAAACTGATGCCTCCGCCGACGGTAAAGTTATTACACGTGAGTCTCTCTTGTTGTGCTCTGCGGGGAGACATTTAAAAACAATTACGTCGACGCTCGTCAATATCAAAAACGTTTTTTTTTTTTTTTTGTTCTTACGCTACAATGGTAACATCAGAGGGAGGGCGACAAAAAGAAAGCAGTATAGTAGGATGTGTTTATTTCTCGACGCGTCGATCAATCGCGCCGTGGGTATGTATATTGGCGTAAACAGCCACCGGAATAAAAATCGAGATTCTCGCACCGCCTTTTTATTTTTCTACGCTTTTTTGTTTCTTTTTTTTTTTCATTTTTTTTTCACGGTGCAGGTGCGCGCGAGAAGAGAACGAAGAGTCTCCCGGGGGAAAATTGGGGACAGCGAAAACGGGAAAACTGGGCGAAGAGCTCAAGGTTACTCACGTACACATAGCCTGTGCATGTATATATGTACACAAAGGGTATCAAAGGGAAAAAAGGCAGCGGGATTTCCGTCGATGCGATTCACCCACGCGAAGCATTCTCCCGACAGCTTCTTCCTCTTCTTGGTTTTTGCTCGCTTTACTCCGCGCCGTTTATCCCTATTAGCTCTTTCAACGCGAGCTCCGAGAGTTTAAAAGGTTTCTTTCCTCCTTCCTTCTTATTTTCTTTATTTCTTATTTTCTTCTTGTTTTTGTAATTGTGTATTAACTACTTGATCCACTCACCATTTATAATTTAACGATCGATTAATTCAAAAGTGATTTATATTTTTACATTTTTAGAACTCGCCGTTATATTTGCGATGCTATATTTTTATTATGTGACCGCTGCTCGTTCGATCTTGAAGAATTAATTACACTCGAAGCTGAATGTTATTCTTTTAATTCGTATTTACATATACTTTTAATTCCGTGATTCGTATACTCAACTTTTTTTTTTATTCGTCGTGTTAAGCATTCGCCGGGGATGACTAAAAGCCTCTCTATAGCGATTTTTCAGTTACTGCATTGGTGAATTGCATTGGTCAAAGCGTGCGTCACTTGAATTTCAGTATATATATATATATTTACGATAAAAGATTAATTATTACGTTTTTCATAAACTTGCGAATGAGATTACAAGCTCGTCGCAGAATCTTTTTTTCACTTTGTGTTTTTCATCACGGCCTCGCTTACGCGTCCCTTTTTGACTCGGTGCTCGCTTTTCTGCCCGAATTCGTTATTCCTTTATGTGTATACATATATATATTTTCTCGTTTTATAAAAAAATATAGCGTTGATACTTGACAAAGTGAGTTTATCGAACATTCACGTAGAGTTCACTGAATTTTTCGAATCGATTTTTTTTTCTCTCAACGTTTCGGCTTCAATGTACACACCATATTGTTTCAAAGCCGAAACAATGGGTCGGTCGGTGCAGTACGTTCGCGCACGTCGTCAATTTTAAAATTATTTGCACTCGTCGATTGATCGCGCCCTTTATAATTTCACAATTAAAATTTTCCTCGTCGGAAAACATAAGAAAAAAAAAAAAACAGTTCGTTTTGTAATTTCACGTTCGCAGGCAAAGTCTTTAATCAAAAGCGTCACTCGCGTCGGTGAAGATAAAAAGACTTTCCCACCCCTTCGCTCAGCTCGCAGCTTCAAAAAAATTCAGCGAACCGTACACAATCACACGTGCCACCTTGTCCTGATCCTAATCGAAGCAACATCGTAACGCCTCTCTGGAAACAAACTACTCTGAAAATACATTTTTCTCTCCCGTCGCGTTTCTCGCCTCACCCCTCCCTCTGTATATATAGTATATATATATATATACCCATAGTGTGAAGGGAGCGCGCGCCGGTCAGAAAGGGATAGTTCAGGCGACGACCGCGATAAATACGTGCCGCGCCGAGGGGGCGCGAAAAAAAAAGGAGAGAAACGGGCCGAGGCGCAATTACTCTCGGCGATTGATGAACGGCTGCCTCCCGCTCGCGAGCCGATGGACAATATTGGTGTTTCGGCGAAAAATACGGGCTCTCGCCTTCTTCTTTTTTTTTTTTTTTACTTTCCCTATTCCCATTCTTGTAGCTGCGCGTACAGTCGAGGGGTGCGCGGGGATATACTGTACCTTTCGAGGGCGATGAGGGGTGGGGGGGACAATCTACTATTGTTGAGCGTCGCGACGGCATGGGATGGTCGTCGAAAAAAATATTACGGAACCTTCGGCTACGTGGTCTAAGTTTTACGGTCATTGGTCCCTCGTGATTTTCATTGGAGTTCGAGGCGAGAACCAGATTTATATAGGTTCCCGGGATGCCAGAATTAAGCTGCGGTTTTTGCGTTTTGCAATTTGCGCACCTGCGCTCACCCTTGGATTGATCTATCTATACCCTTTTTGTCGTACATTACTTGATAATTTAATTGTACTAGGCAACGCTAGATTAAGACTTTCGAAATATACGGAAATACTTCAACTTTATAATTCCTATTTTATCAATTAAGTCTTTTTTATTAATAAAATTTGTCTATCTAATGTATTTAATTGTAAAGCTACCAATTTGACACATCAACACTTATAGTTTACGATTAAATTTGCAGTTTTACGCGCAGGGCGAGTGCTTTCAATTTACATTCGATCATTCGACGTGTTGCACCTTTGATAAAAAAAGGATGTCTTTTAAATTATTTATATACTTTCATTATAAAATAGAAAAAAAAATGATAGTATAAAAATATAGTAGTACTATGAATCCCTTGTAATTCAGTTTAAATTGAAAGATGGAGATTCAGCAATTATTAAATAATCAAGTGTTTAAAGAGTTAACTTGAACAAAGCTTTTAGATGCAGGATACATACATAAAAGCTACACCTAAACCCCATTTCACTGTAATAAAACTATTGACTTGAAAATTT
Source organism: Sycophila texana (assembly GCA_035582955.1). NCBI lineage: Eukaryota > Metazoa > Arthropoda > Insecta > Hymenoptera > Eurytomidae > Sycophila > Sycophila texana. The sequence goes on along the minus strand of JAWWEN010051435.1, from coordinate 1,158 downwards.
TATAATATTTATTCCCTTAAATTTCTCTCGAGTATATACTCAATGTAAATTTCGGATACATCAAAGAAGAAAAAAGATGCCGACGCGCGAAAATGTAGACTTTCAAAGCGTTCCTTCCTCTAACTGAGGGGAAATTTCCCGGGCATCGGATTAATTCCATCCTCTGTTTTGGCCGAATCGCGCAGATGTGAGCTGCATGTCGTGACAAACGATTCCCATTAGTCGCGCCTTCCGACGCTCGAGCGATTTCAAGCCCAAAAGTTATTTGCGCGCCGATCACGCGAAAGCCACGCACTAAGCAGGCAGCGGCGGCCATGCCTGCCTGTAATTTCCCTCTGCTTCGATTTACTTTCGCTCTTAGCTAAGCACGCGCGAATAATTTGAGGTTCCAATTAATCTCTTTTGTGACGCGTTGATTGGAAATTTAATAAATTTATAATTTATCGTCAATTATTCAGCGAGAATTTAAAAACAAAATAGATTACTTAATAATATATAAATTAAGTAAATAAGATTGAATCGGTAAGGGAGGGTGGGAGTTCTCTCAGAATACATCGTACGAATGGTATAACATTGTCTGAAAACTTGCTGCATGTACAAAAGTTTCGATTTAAAAAAAAATTTTTTACCGTAAAATTTTTCAAACAGTGTTTTTGATTGGGTTATTTTTTGATCATGTTCTACATTAATTTCGGTCGTTCATAACTCTAATAAGGACTAGATCATATTTAACTGTTTATATTTCTCATTTTTAATTGAGGGTTTTTATCAACAATTAATTTTGAAATCAAGCCTGCAGTTTCGGAAGAACTTACTTATTCAAATTTTGTCATCAATTACTTTTGTAATTAGTGAATAGAATCGACCTGACTCCCCGCATTCCCCTTCCAGATTCTGCATTAAAATGATAAAATGTTAACCACAAATACCAATCTAAAAAATTTAAATATAAAATGTTTTTATCATTAATATTTAATCGTCCCATGCTCCCTTAAGATCGCAATCTTTTTAGCAGAAAATTGGGAAGAACAAAAAAAAAAATCAAATTTCATGAACTGTGTCAGTTAGAATATCAAAAAAAAATCGACATTTATTTTTTCTTTTTTTAATTTAATGTTTATTAAAAAAGATATAGTGATTTGAAAAGTGGGGATGACG
>JAWWEN010051424.1:0-11218 GCA_035582955.1 Sycophila texana | reverse complement strand
ATATATACACGCGAGGGGGACACCTTCGACGCCGGGGGAAAACGAGGGAGGTAGGCAGCGATCTTTGACCCTCAGGCAATACGTTCCCAGGTACTTTCTTTCTCTCCCTCCTCACGGCGGGCACATACACTCGCGCATTTATGCTGGATACGTGTTGCTCGGTTACGGCCGGCCCTTTATCCACTGATGCCTTTCGATTACACATGGCGCCGTTCGGTGCTTTCGAAATTCCGACTTTCTTATCCGGCTACTTTATTTGGCAGTCTTTGCTTATTGTGTGTATGTGATGCGTTTTCTTATTAAGTCTGATCATTTTTTTTTTTTTTTTTGTGGAATTGTCAATTGGTAGTAGATGAATTTAGTACTGAAAAAGTAACTAAGTAGGGTAACTAAAGTGTGATACTGTAAGCTTTATAATTTACAATGTTGATTGGTCTTTCTGATAATGTAATTAAAAAGTTCGATTGTAGCTCGTTTTTATCCAACACATTTATTAAAAATAAATACGAAGATAAAAAGACAAATTTCCAGTTAAATTCTTCGTGATATGTGCAAATAAGTAGAAACAGACGGGTCCGTCAAGACATATGAGATTTTAAAGTCGCTTGTTTTTCTCATTAAAAGTTCGATTGCAGCTGGTTTTTATCCAACACATTTATTAAAAATAAATATGAAGATAAAAAGACAAATTTCCAGCTAAATTCTTCGTGATATGTGCGAATAAGTAGAAACAGACGGGTCCGGCAAGACATATGAGATTTTAAAGTCGCTTGTGTTTTTCTCATTAAATAATGACCGGTTTTTTACAGATCGAATTCAACAGTTTTTAATAAATATTTACACCTTCATTCACAGCTGCAAGCAGGATTTTTGCAATGTTTCTGCTGCGTTTTTTACAAACCTATATACGATCAATCTTCGTTTGTTTTTTCGTCAAATGTCTATACAACTCCAAATTTAATTAATTGAATGTCTGACTGACTGCTTCTTAAAAAAAGTTATTTTATAAAACGCATTTAAAAACGTTAAAAAGATAACAAATCACAAAGAAAAGTAATTTTAAACAAAATAAATGAACTAGAAGATTTTTTACTTTTCTATTACTATTCAAACTTTTCGTACTGTGTAAACTCTTGATTTATTTTATGCCCCGCGGCAATATGGAGAAAAAAAAATTCCAATGGAACTACTATCTGAAATCCTACTTATGCAAAGAAGCTCCTGTGTTGTGTTCTATCGAGAAAAATTCTTTCAGCATATTTCTCGCACAGCTTTTTACACTTTCCAAAGGAATTTTAACTGAAAAATTATTTTTCCTTTGGAAAAAGGGATTATTATCTAGTTGTAATACTATCTCAGCACAGAAAAAAAAAACTAAAAAAGTAATCGAATTTTCATACAGAATTTTCACAACGATTTTCACGCGATATTTGCACTTTATATTCTTCCGCTACAATAACACGCGGAATCGCGTGAAATTCCATGCCTCTTTTATATTCCTCCAATATGAGAAAGAAAAATTGTGCTTTACCGCGAGCATAGAAGATAACCTTAAGTCGAGACAAATAAAATGATAAAGGTAAAATTTTCCATTTTGCTTGAAGATACTTTTTTTTAAAGAACAAAAAAAAAAGAACCAAAACATCACCTATATACAAATCGCACTGGAAACTGTTGCATACGAACACTTTAAGGTCGGTCCCTTCATAAAACTCAGAAAATCCCTTTCAACAGGCGTTGCGCGAGCACAAAGGAGAAAAAAATTTTGTTTTCTTTTTTTTATTTTCAGTTTTTCGCAGCTTTGAAGATTTTATGAAAAAGATGATGGGTGTTTTAAAGCCGTTGCTATCATTTCAGTGGCTTTTTGAACCCATCTTTTATTTTTCACTTTGAGTTTTCTTTGTTTTTCAGTGGTTTTTATCTTCTGCCTAAGATAGCCCCCTCCAGGCGAACAAGGATATTAAGTAAGTAGAGTGTCGTGAATGAAGACAGGCTAACTTTTCCTCGGTTGATTAAAAGACAAAAACTTTACGTCGGTTTAATAAAAAATGCTTTTAGTTCATCTCTCCAAACTACTAGTTTTATTAAAACTTTTAGCACCACCTACGTATACTCTTTTTTAGTGAAAAGGGTCGTACGATAAACGTTCAATAATCTTTTAATTAACTGACATTTCTTATCATTATTTATTATTTCTTATTTTTTTTACAATTTATTATTTATTATTTTTTATTTCGTTGCAAATAAGGTAACCTGCACTAATATCATTTCATTAACAACTAAAACTTATTCAACTTTCACGGGACCCTTTTCGTAAAACATTCACGTCCAGTAAAACGAACGATTGGCGTGAACGAGTTAATAAAATTTTTATCCCAAAAAAATGCCAGCGTAAATCCTTCATTCTACCTCCAACCGTAAAAAAAACCAGTAGTCCAGCAGAAAAGACTAAAAGAATAAGCTGAACGAGAGAAAAAAAAAAATTTACGACGTAAAATAGCCGAGCGTCCTGGAAGTGATACTTGACCGACGATAGCCGTGACATTACTACCAGCGTTAAAAAAAAAAGTCTGGCTGACGTTTTCAGAACAATGAGTGCTCTTTCAATCTCCGGACGCGTTCGAGGCTCCGCCGCAGCCTAAATAAGAGCGCGGCGGGAGCCGGAAAATCAAGCGGGACGGCAGGCGAGATCGCGGGTCCGAGATAAAGCGCCCGAGCGCCGGGAGTATTATTTCTGGTCGTGGTGGCGGCGGCGGAGAGGCACTTTTTCAGAGTAGCGCCACGCGCGACGCGTCAACCGAAATAGCAACGATGCCGCGCGCCTACTAACTACCGCTCGCGTGCGAATCTGTTATTTTTTTTCTTGTACTCGCTGTTATTATCTATTTTAATTACGTTCTTTTATTGACTGTACATCGTTTTGCAGTATTATTGCGTATTCAGTTATAAAGCAGTTTATCAAAAAATAATTTTTTTTTTTTTAAATATTTGTATTGTTTTTTGAAGAGATATGATATGTTTAATAAATTTTTTAAAAAGGAATGCTCCGTTATTTTGATGATCGAGTTTTTTATTATTATTATTTTTTTTATTTATAATAAATTTTTGAAAAAGGAATGAAAAGTACTGTTGTCTACAATCATGTACATGTAAAGAATAGTTGATTTTAATATTTCAAAGAATTCTTAATTCTACTTTTGCTATGTAGAGACCAAAAGAAATTTTCGATAAAAGCAAAATGCTGATCTCCGTAATGGTGTAAATGATACTTAATGTCAATATTTAAAATTATTCCCTTCTCTTTTTAAATCTCTTCAATGGGAAATCCCTTTTAGACATAAGCCTTACCAACATTCACATTTTCTCTGCTATTTAAATATTTTATTTAAATCGAATTAAAAAAAAAACACACTCAACTTACTTCCTGCCTTAAAGGTACACAGTAAATGTTACACCTTTTCAAGACTCGTTTTGGCTTTTAAACGCTAAATAAAAAGTTAATATCGACAATATTTCTCAAAATAAAACATTATGAAAGAATAAATTCGTTTACATCCAATCTCCTTTTTATACTTACATCCGTCAGGCTCGAAGAAAAATTATGATCGATATATCCTGCTTATACAATTGCAAAAAAAAAGAAAAATGCGAGACGCTCCTTTAGTACCCATCGTAAATCGTAATTTCCCATCTTAGGCAGCAGTCGCTTTACGCGTTCCCTCATACGAAAGCCGCAGCTCCCTTCCGCCCGGAAAAATTTCCCAAGTGCACGCCCCAGCCCTCGTCGAACGGCATAATACGTCTACATCTCAGAATTCAGAATAATCAAGAGTGATACATAGCGGCTGCAGTGTATATACACTTCTCAATAGGCGGCAGGGCAGCCTCCGAAATTCGCCCCTCTAATAATTGAGCGGCGCCTAAATATTCAGCAGGCCATATCGGAGCCGAGCGAGGGAGGAGCGAGAAGAGAGAGAAAGAGAGAAAAGGAGTCAAGCTTCATACATTTTTATAAAACTATTACGTCTCTGCGAGAACGAGGTAAATACGCCCGGCGCGTCTCCTCATTCTTTATTCCCTTATCGTGCAGGCGACGACGTCACTCCTTCTGCGCCCTCCACCCACCACGAGGCATCACCACCTCTTTATGACCCGCCAGTAACCGGTCGCCTTGTTTATTCGCGGCGTTATTTCCTCGCGATAGCGCCGTTTTTATCTACTGCGCGGTCACGTGTTGCCGGCGCGGTTATGGCTCCTCTAATGTCCGATTAAAGTTTAAGCTCGTCGTTAGACCGTTGGGGATCGATATTTTGCAGCTGATAATCATTTAAAATTGACGCTGATGAATCATTAATTTATCCCCTGCAATTTTCTTCGGATCGGGGCTTCCGCCGATGAATTGTTAATCATTCCTTTCTCTGATAAATATACGCGGGGTTCTCGTTAAAGCGATAAGGCTTTTTCTCAATTTTTCATTCGAATTGTTGGACTGTTATAATTTCTAATTTAAACGGCGCTAACGGCGACGCAATTACAACGGCTGGGACGTAAAAAAAAAAAATTTTAAAAGTTATAATCTTCTTATCCCCGAGGAGGAGGTGAGAAAAACGCTTTTTAAGTTAATTACTTGAGGGCGTAGGATTATAGCAATCTCATTACAGTAAGTAGTAAGAGTCGGACATGGTAAGACATCGCAAAACTGTTCCCTTAAATTTATCGCTGAATTTATCACTGAAATGTTTTTTTAAAAACGTTTTATTTAAAAGTATCTTAAATATTTATTTATTAATTATTCGTACACGGAGAAGAATTTTCCATTAAAAATTACTATAGTTTTACTTAAAGCGCGGACAAACTGGAACTATCAAAAAAAATTAGTATAATAACCAGCAAATTTTACTATACTTGTACTAAATTTTACTATAGTTATATTAAATTTTACTATATTTACAGTAAAATTTGCTATTCATTATCGCAATTTTTTTGATAATTCCAGTTTGTCCTCGCTTTAGGGAAAACTATAGTAATTTTTAATGAAAAATTTTTCTCTGTGTACGAATATGAAAATTAATGGACATTGATTAATAAAAGCACATATTAATTTTGTTTAACAAGAATTAGTGAAGACAAAATATAGAAATAATAATAAAATGGCCTACCCTGTGTACCATCGAATAGAAGCTTACGATTTTTTTCTCTCGTGAGTTTAAACAACCATTAAACGAATAAAATGACCCGAAATAATTTACAGGGTCATATATTTAAAAGACTTTTAACCCTTACATTTCACACTTTTACCGCTGCATGGCTCATAATTTTTTGTTTCTTACTACAATAGAATTTTCGCACAGTTTAAATAAAGAAAAAACATGTTTTTGACTACACGGAGGGAAAAGTTTTGTAACGCAGGGACAGACTCGACAAATCAACAATTTTACTAGAAAGTATAGTAAAATTTTTCATTTGTTGAGTGTGTCCCTGCGTTACAAAACAGTACCATAATTTTTAAACGAACTTTTCACTCTATTACTATTTCGTTTTTAAAAGAAATTAATTCGCGTTTAAAGCCAAGTGTTTTGATTTCGTAGCAATGAAAGTGTGTCCAGCAAATTTTACTATACTTTCTAGTAAAATTTTTCATTTGTCGAGCCTATCCCTGCGTTACAAAACTATATAGTAATTTTTAAACAAATTTTCCACTCTATTACTATTTCTTTTTAAAAGAAATTACACTCTCATCAAAGCCAAGTTTTTAATTTCGCATCAGTGAAAGTGTTAAAGATAAAAAAAAAACGTCAAAGCTCAAAATCGGAAGCTCCCCTCGGTCGGAAAAGCGCCCGAGCTCGACACACCCTACACCACCGATCAGCTGTTCTCAGCATCGGCAAAAAAAAACAAGATATATTTCACGGCCGAAGAAAAAAAAAAGAAGAGTGGAAAGAGAGAGCCAACCGAGCGGGAAGTTGGCGGGAGAGGCTGGCACACGTGCGCCTCTTTCCGACACACCCACACGGAGACAGTGGCAGAGCGAGCGAGTGTATACTAATCCGCCTAATCTCCGGCGTGCGCGCGGCGTGCGTGAGCCGCTGTCCGGACCGTCTCCCCCCCACCCCCGGGCGGCAGATCGGCTGTTTGCTCAGTCGCCGCGCGACACCGGCCGACGCTTAATGCCCCTCAAATTCGCCGTCCGACGTCGCGAGTGCACTGACGCTTCGGGGACGCGTTCGTCGGATGAGATTGAGCTGGAAATAGCGCTGGAGCCCGTAAAATTGCTTCTTTACGGGGATAGCGGAAGTTACCTCGTGCGCGCGGTTATTGAGTTTGGAATCTTCCGGGGCTGAGGTGTGTGCGTGCGATGGTTATTGGTTATTTAGTGATATCTGAAAATTAGTTGGGTGTGCAGTTCGGGTGATAGTATTTTATGGCTGTGAAGAAAGTGTACTTTTGTTTACGAGTTGAGCTTACGAAGAAGGAGGAGGTGAGGCGAAATGCTTATGCTTCTTTCTTTTGATGCTTTAGAGATGGGGATCGAGGAATTCCGGAAAATAAGCGAGGCTCTTTTTTTAATTTACTTGCGTAGTCGCAGCGAGCTCGATACTTAAATAAACAAGGTTTTTGAAAAAACTTTATTGTTGGCTAAATCAATAAAACCAGAAATTTATTGAGTGTATTGTAGTCGTAAAATGTTTCTTCAATTGAATACAGCTGAAGAATTTAAATTTCTTTTTTTATTTTAGTTCCCGAGGTTGTTCTCCCTATATAGTAGCATCTGTAGATATTAGTCTTACAAGTATATTAATATTTAAATATATTCTATGAAATATTAAATCAGTACTTTTGATAATTGAAAATTATTTAATAAAGAATGAAAAAAAAAATTTGTTTCCAAATTACTTGAGCAATAAACATTAATAAAAATGAATCTCAACATCTGCATTCGACTATACATAGCGAAAAAAAAAGGGGAGAGGTTATAGAAGGCGCAAAATTTTTTCGCATTTCGAGCAGACGGAACTGCAGCTCTCAGAATGATTTGATTGAGAGGAATGCAATATCGGAAAGCTGCCCGAAAAAGTGAACCGCAGTGTCGGGCTCGCGCATAAAATATAAGTAGAGTGTCTTGACCAAAAAAAACATTCCTGCTCCATGCCTCTAGAAACACGAAAAGTCCAACGGGAATTTCTGCCGTCGTGCCTATAAATTAAAGTTTCTCGGCCGTCTCCGTCAGATTCCCAGGAAATACGACTTAATTCAGCGATTGCGCATACTCACTGTTTTTCTAGAGGCAAATCAATGCGCCTCGTGCTTGTCAACACCAAAATATAGCACCGCAGTTGCATCGCAGTTTCACTAAAACGTAAACAAAACATATTCACGCGATGTCATCGCAATGTGTCGATGAAGAAATTTTTTAAATCCGTGGAAATGCAAGAAAAATGATTCTGATAAGGACATTGAAGCTGATGATTAGCAAGAGGATCAAGAAATATGACGAACCTTGTAAGGTTATTATTCAGGAAGGAGATTATGTCTATAGAAATTTAAAATCGATGATGATGTGTTCATGACAAAATAAAAGGAAACAATTCCCAGTAGAGGATTCAGAAAAATGATAACAATCTGCGAAAGACACATCACTTTTCTTCAACCAAAATCAAAGTATATCACTGTTTTTTTCCTAATAAAACGCGAAATTTCACGATCTTCCTACTAATCATCAATACTTTATAGAGAATGCAAAGAGCATTCGGCCTATAAAAGCTCAGAGTGAAATAGCCCGTCGTATTTCGGCTAACATCAAAGACAGGCGGCAATTAAGCTCGAGCTCGCGCAAAAACTCGAGGAAATTCATTTCGACCGCGGAATTTATTTCCCGGCGCTTTTTTCCCCTCCGATATTTCCACCGCCCCCGCTGCGGGGTGCTATTTACGAAAGTTGGCGGGGATTTTTCGAGCGCGTGCTGCTGCGACCGCGCGATAGGAATTTTAATTCGCGAACTTTGCGAGGAGCGAGCGAGCGGAGCTCCGACGGAAAGGAGACGCTGAGAGACTTACCGAGGCAACTTTTTCTTTATTTTTCAGCTGCACGGACGATGATAATGACGCTGCGGATTTCGCTGTCTTCTTCACTACTGATTGTGAGTAAATCTCAACTTTCTTTTTATGTTGATGTAAGAACAGCTTCTTTAAGGATTTACGATCTTTGATGTACTATTTTAAATTTCGCTGTATTTTCTACGACGATATGTTTTTTATCGGTAGAGTTTTTTTTTAATTGATTTTTAAGAAACAAATGTTTGAACTGACACATTTTTAAACTAACTTATTTTTTAATGATAATGAAATTAAAAGAATTAAAAAAAATACACTGGATGAGTAACAAGAGTTTGTAGAAGAAAAGTACAACTATCCTAAACATTGTTATTTCGCTGTACTTACAAATTAGGATATCTAAGAAAATTTTGCATTTTTAACAAGGTTTTCATCTCAAAACATTATATTTTCAAACAAACATTATATTTTCGTTAAAATAAAGCTAAATTTAAGCTTAATCATACCTTGTATAAGAGGTTAATTATGTTAATAATGTTGCGGGAAATTATGATAATTAAGAAGCGTAAGTTAGACTCACCCACAATTAGTGGCTCTTTTATTTATTTATTTTTTTTTTTAGTTGGTCTTTTATTAATTATACATAATTAGTAGGTATTTTGTTTATTTATTTATTTATTTATTTTTATTTATTTTAATCAGTGGATCTCTTACTATTTTTTTTTTTATTTTTTATTCTTTTAGAATCATAGTTTATTTGACAAAATTTTTACAAATACATTTTTGTAAACTTTTCGGGAAAATTCTCTCCTGTCTTTTTACAAAATTAAGAAAACGTCATTCTCTATACTTTCCCGTTTACCTTAGACCCAAAAAGAATTTATATTCCTTTTTCCAGTATTATTTCTCAGTAAACAAACTAAATTTTGTGAGGGAACTCAGACTAAGCTAGGATAAACTAAAGAAAATGGAAAAATAATTGATCCTCTTTGTTAAAAAAAAACTTCACTGAGAATCAATGCTTTGTCACATTTTTCTGCTTCCACTTTCACGTAGATCACCACAAGCCATAATCGAACTTTTTTATATCAAACATGTGATAATTTTTTATTTCTCTCTTTGCAAGTACAGACTAAGCTCCATTTCTCCTTTCATGACAGTTACATAATACGCAACAACCCAACGATTGCAACTATTTTCATTTTAAAAAATGAATGGTATTATACTGGTATTCCTGACCTCTTGCAAAAAAAAAAAAAATAAAAAAAAAATTAACAAGCGAGCCCAAACATTTGCAGAGCGCGAGAAAAAAGCACGGCGAGTGTCCAAGTGACAAAACATTCACTGCTCGCGATGAAAATCTCGGACAGGCAAAAATTAAAGTGGAGCTGGCGCTCGTAAAAGAGAATGACAGCTCCCACCAACCAGGGACGAACTCGAGCCCGCTGAAAGACGAAAAAAGGCGTAACCCCGCGAAAAATTAGCGCGGGAGAGGAAAAAAGTGCGCGCTCCTCATTCGCCGGTAAATCCCGCATTGCCAATCCTCGCTGAATTGTATTTACGAAGTGGCTTTAAAAATACACAAATACCTGCTTCGCTGATTCATCGACCATTCTTCGCTTTCTATTTTTTAGCGTTTATTCGACGAAGAAAAATATACGCCGGCTACGGTCGTGAATTTAAATAAATTTATTTATTTGTCGCGAACGAGAGGGGAAAAAAACATTCGGCTATGGGAATTGAAGAAAGACTTTCAAACGATGCTTTATATTGTTATTATTTCTCTTTTTTTTACACTTAACGGATATTTAGTATCGGTTCTGCAAATAAATCGTCGGAGTATTTTTCCATTACGATGTAAATTGAGTATTTGAGGAGGTTTAAGATGGTTTAACTTGGTATCTGTTAAAAAAAGTCGTTTTATTTTAGCACTCGACTGAAAGAAAAACCTCGAGGGACGCGCTGAGGGATATTCCGTTGAATAGCAAAGAATACAGCTGCTCCAGCGATTTCCTTTTTTAGTGCAGAGGGCTAAGAAACGAATTCGCACGAATGGCTAAAATTTTACTTTTTTTACCGACATATATATATTTAATTCTTTTTTTTTTTATTCATATCTTCAGCTAGAATATGTTTGACTTGTTTAAAGCACTGATGTTTTGTCAATTGTAAAAATTGAAAGTTAATACTTATCTGATTTTGCTTACTAATTTAATTTTTAATAACTGATCTGTACGTGACTTGTGTGAGACTACTTGAACTCTAACGGGATAATAAGGGAAAGAAGATGGATAAAAAAAAATTGATTCTTGTAGCTATTACGAATTTATTTGTCCTCTAAATTTTAATTAAATTTTCATCGTACTCGGGCTCAGCGTTCGACATACCAGGAACAAAGCACGATGTACACGTATTAAGCACGTGCGGTTCAAAAGCGGATGGCTAAACGGCTTAAACAGATGAAGTAAATTCCCGAACACGCGTAATTCCAATGTCTATTGAGCTTTAAAATAATTGTTTGTTCTCATAGACTCCGGAAGACTTTCTTTATGGAGTTCTGGGTTTTTGAAAATAATTCCGAATTCTTTTGTGACGATCGCAAACACATTGGCACTCGTAATTGTTATTTAAAAATAAAAAACGCACACTCGCAATCGCTCCATACGCGAACGCTCGACATTGTTAATTTAATAAAATACGATTCGCGGACAAAAATCAATGTAAATAATCGATCAGCGTGATCGCGCGGCGAGCCGGCCGGCCATGTTTGAATAGACAGAGACGGACGATAGAATAAGCGCGGACCAAGCAAAGCGTATAGCGACGCCGCCACGCGGCGGCGGGAGGAAGCTCAGCATATGAAAACCTGTGTGTAAGAGAGAGAAGGATAGACCCCTCGGGAGTATAAAAGGGCGCGCATTTCGCCGCAAGGGTAGCATTCGCTTCCTGAAGCTCCAGGGGTGCGGACGAGGTAACAATGCGTTACCTACGAACCTCCCTGTTAAAGCATTGCGCTTTATTGGATATGTACCTACATAAGCATTGCGCTTATGGTCTGTCCTTCTCTCTCTCTCTTAGGGAACGTTACTATGCCCTAAATTATATGTAAATTTCTATTTAAAATTCAATAAATATTTTTGTTTAAATATATATATATCTATGTGTTT
>JAWWEN010051413.1:0-11221 GCA_035582955.1 Sycophila texana | reverse complement strand
GTTAATCTCAATTTAGTGAAGTTGAGTACCACTATTCTCTGAGTTGAGCATCCCAGCCGCCGGAGAACGTCCTTAATGATAGAATTCTTTTATCAAAAGATTTATTGATCTTTTTTGGATTATTCTTCTTCTATTGTGTGGCACCGAGATGAAGACACCGTCTATAGTGTATACAGCTATTAGCAGTCTGAAGTGAAGAAGGTGCTTAAAAATAATTCTGATCAAATTGTTAAAAGGCGCGCAGTTTAAAAAATGAAAATGAAGTATTAGAGAAAAATTTATACGAATATAGGTTCCAACGTAACATAATTCGGAATCCCAAATAAGAGGATTCTTTCTTCAAAAAACGAAGCAATTAGTTGTTGTGAAATATTTTAACAATGAATTTGGATGGATAAAAAGAAATCTGATTAAATGACGTCAAAATTCATCCCCATGATATCGGAGAAGACTTCTATCCTCCAAATGATATCGGAGAAGACGTCTATTGCAGATCACGGAAGGCCTTTTTGGAATTGTTTTAAAATCATCACTTTATTCATAAGAAGCCTTTTTTAGCCATTAGGTGGTAGAATTTCTATAGTTCGAGCTCAATTTGGAAACAGTAATCCCACATTTCTACGTTGTTGTACCAGGATATTAATTTAATTATAGAAATAATTGTAGAAATTTTTGTAACAAACCATTATTCTGATGATTTAACCATTTTTTTGTCGCATTCGAAACAAATTAATTAACATTAAGTGTGCAGTATAATTAAAGACCACATTATGCAAACGTATATACGAGCTATTTTTAGTAGCCTCACCAGATGCAATATCCTTTGTAACAGAAGCAATTTCCTAGTTCCCCCCTGCAGTGATTGTCAAAAAAAAAAAAGGTTTAATAAGCTCGCGAGAAAAGTGGGAAACGCCACACCGACTCGACCGGATTTTCCAATGCCTCGCGCGTGCGCACCTTCTAGATCCAACTACGCACGCAAATTGGATCGTTCCGTAAAACAATTTCAAAATTCTTCCACCCGGTATATGCCTCTGCATCATTAAGTAGATTAAAGCGACCAGATTGAGCAACGAAAGTCAAACAAGTAAAAATCGCCCACAGACTCCGATGCAAAATTAGGTCCCGCGCGCGCGAGCGATTGTTTTTGCTTCACGCATCGACTGACGTGGAGTGCGCGCGTGCGCGCGCGAGCTTTCTAAAAATATCAACACTGGCAATTTTCGCGAAACGGCGCTCATGCATAAATTAGCCGGGCGATTTCGTCGCGCAATTACCCGCCTCGTCGATGTATATAAAAGACTTTTTTTCAGCAAAAGTCTCATGCACTAGGGTCCCGCTGTCTCGTGCGTGTCTCCCTGCGCTCGCGAGTGCCGAATTTTCGATTTTTTCTTGCACCGATTATGCCGGGTATGATTTAGAATGTCGATTGCCACAGAAAAGAAGCTAGACCGAGAAAAATTTATAGCAAATTATTTAAAAAAAAAATTATGAGATCCCTGGTAGAAATGTTGAGCAAATATTGATTAATTATTGCTTAATTTTGAAGTTCAAATTTAAATTTAAAAAATATTCGATTATTAATCTACAAAAATTCGATTATAATTCTATATTTTTAATACAATTCTAATGAAAATGTCCTCACTCACTACGGTTTACTCGGAGATATTATACTGATACTTAGGTGTCTGGTCACAAATTGGTTAACAATTTTGAAACAAAATAACATCAATGCCTCATTCATCGATAACAGGATTTGCATGAAATAAAATTTTTTATGCAATTATGGGAAAAATGATATAACTTATAATACATTTAAATGCATTGTAGTTTTCATGAACTTCAGTCCGACTGCAACAGACTATCGGTAAAAAAGCACTTTTTGGATAGTCTTCTAATCTTCAATACTGCTTTTTACTGAAAATATTTCCATTTAATTAGCACGAAAAAGGTTTATCTTCCAACCAGGGATTCTTTGCAAAAAATTCAATTTTCTTAGTAAAAAACCGTAAATTTTATCAAGAATATTATAGTAATTATTTCCGCGTTTCAAGTCTGACCCCCTCCTTCCAACAATTTACAGTTAATTTTTCCGCTGAATTTTTCTCAAACTATTCACTAAAAGTAATTATAAGCATCGCTAGCGGTATATTAATTTATTAATAAATAAATACATTTAAACTTATTAACGAACAAACAACCCGCAGAACATTTCTCGAAACTTTCGCAGCAGTAGCGGCAGGGTACCAAGTATAAGGCTCTAAAAAATGCGCGGAAACTATTTAAAAATAATGAGGTACATACATCTGAACAATTCGCAGTCGACGGGCAGTCTTATCCCGAGATTAGTCGAAATAAGGCACTTTCTCGCGCCAAGCCCTCTCGGCGCGTTATTCCCCCTTACCTCGCGAGGCACTCGGGGCCCCACTGCCCGCTACCGTCTTTATCTTCGCGCGCAATCGAGCTGCATTCTTCGCACTCTGAGGCGACAAGTTTATGGCAGGTGCGCACAATGACGTCCGTAACGAGGGGACAAGTCCTGCAAAACTCTCCCACCCATCTGACCTCAACCCCCTCCCCTTGACTCTCTCTCAAGGGTGGCTCCCGGTCCACCCCCTTATAGTGCACTGCGGGATCGATTCGAAAATTCGATCGCGGATGTGTAGTGAAAAAAAGAAAGGTAATCGCGCGTTTACTGCGCATTCACGTACTTAGCGGCTGTATTAATAATGCAGGTATGTAAATAAATGCGGAAAATTTACGTGCAACGTGACAAAATTAAAATTTCGCAAATAACGTAGTACCCTCATCTCGCGGCGGAGCCGGGCATCGCCTCTTTAACCAATGGACTTTAATTTATGAAAGGATTAATCACTCCCCTCGGCCGCATTAAAATCCTGAGGTAAATGCGCGCGGCGAACGCCCACGAAAGTACCGGAATGCATCCTTGACACGCGCGCGCGCACGCGCTTGAACTCCGAGATTTACCGCGCCGGGGTTACTGTAAATAACTCGCATTTTTTTTTCGCTTCTCTGCGGTATCAATACCTGCCCTCTCTAAATCACTTCTCGTCTCTATTTGGACTCCTTCGTCTATTAAGTGCGCTTCGTTTGGTTCATTTTAATGATTTAGTGGGGATAGATGTAGCGGGGATCGACTGTATTGACGCAATTATAATTAATTACTGTCGCCGGAGATCGGCTGGATTTGAAATTAAATTCTTCGGAGGCACTAAGGTAGAAAGTAAGGCTTGAGCAAGAAGCCTTTGCGTCTAAATATAATTATTTTAATTATACGATTAATTGACCCTACAGATGTGTATAGGATATCGAAGTGTCACTCTCCGCAGGGTTTTGCAATGCGCGGAAAGTCATTGGTCTGCGCAATGAGATATAGGCAAATGGTAGATTAGATTTTTTGATTTTCATATTACAAATATAATGCATATAATATTTAAGGAGAAAAATAAGTATATTGGAAGGTCTTTTTAGTAGTTTTTCAATATTGTACTTCTTAAATATATAATTATGTTATTTACTTATGGCTAGTTTTTAAATAAGTTTCAAAAATCACGTATTCATAATATAAATGAAATTCTTCAAATCTTACAAGTATCTGATAGAAATTTATTCTTAAAGACAGTTCACTTTATTCTTATTAATAATAAGAATAAAGTTAATAAAAAATTTACTTAAATCTAATTAAACATTTTTTTGTGCAGAACATTCTATTATGGGCTTCAACGTGTAAGGTCCAGGAGAAAAATTCTCTATTAAAAATTACAATGGACTATTTTACTATTCTAGTTTCGTCAAAGTCTGACTTTATCGGAAAAATTACAAAAGCTTCTTGTAAATTTTACTACAGTTTTTTCTTCAAACAAATTTTGTTATAGCCATTAGAATTTTAATAATAATAGACTATTGCATTTTTTAGTATACATTTTTTCTTTCTGTCCCCTATTGAAACAAGTGTCTTTTTTATGACAATGAGCGAATTGAATGAAAAATCAATTGAAATACAAACCAATCACAGAGAATCGCCTGAAAACGCCAATGAAAAATTCGCTAAATCAACGACAGTATTAAAAATGAAAAATCGACGCTCTCCAAACACCGACTACACTCGCCGTAGCTCCAAAGGCAGACGAAGGGAGGCAGAGAAATGCTACTTTCATCGCGTCCACCGAGATAGAGGAACGTGGGGATCGAGCCGATTTCGCGGCGTGTGTGTATATGCATATAGCTCATTAGGGCGGATTCCAGGGGGAGGCGAGGGAGCGAGAGCCGCTCGTCTTGGTGGGAGGGACAGCAGAAGCACGAAGCAGTTAATATTGTCTCTCGCGGGCATATTTTACCAGGCGAGATATGATCTCCAAGTCTCTCTCTCTCTCTCACACACACACACACACACACACACACACAGACACACACTTGCGCTCTCTCTATCTCTCTCACACACAAACACAGACACACACTTGCGCTCTCTCTCTCTCTCTCACTCAGTCACACACACAGTCTATCTCACTCTCTCACACACACAATCTATCTCGCTCTCTCACACACACAATCTATCTCGCTCTCTCTCACACACACACACACACACTCTCTCTCTCTCTCTATCTCTTTCTCTCTTTCCCTTGGGATGCCACGCTAAAAGCTACACGTGTTTATCAGCGCAAACTCTTTCCTACCTCGGCGCGTATGTACCCTCGCCTTCATCACTGCAATTTCTTATACCTGAACGCATCGCTTTCTTTTCGAATGGGATATTTGTTCGTCTCTGTCTTTTTTTTTTTGGCGGGATTTTTCGAGATTTTCTTTTACTGACCGCGAGGACAGTTGCGCTTTGTTTGTCGGTTTAAGTGGCTTGGCAAAATATTGCGGACTTTAATTTGACGCGGACTATTTACATGGAGATATCTCATTTGTTTGTTGCTCGACGTTATTGGGGGTGATTTATAAAATAATAAGACTCTGTGCTACGCTGAATGATACTTATATTTCATCGCGCGAGACAAAATTTCAATTGGCTATTTCGAAACTTATGTCGGGTTTATTCATCTTATATGTAACGTACCTTTTTAATTGGAGTGTCTTTTATTTTATGATAGATTGGAATATCTTTTAACAGTCTAAAAAGAAGTTACATATGTTATACAACAGCTGTATAGCTACTACAGGCAGACACGTGTTTCTATTATTAAACAATTTTTAAGTAAGAATTAGATATAGAAAATCAGTATAATACTTCCAAAAGATTAAAAAAAAAAACATTATTTCTGATAAATTAATTCGTGAAAGTGACATCAAACCCATGTTCATTTAAATTTATCATTTTAAAAACTCTTAAAATACAGTTTATTATGGAGAAAGCCTAAAATGCACTGGTCGATTATCCGACGAAAGTATGAAAAAAAAATAGTGAACGTTACTTTAAAAAAGAAAAAAAAAAAAAAACAGAAATAAAGAAAGTAAGATATCATAAAAATTCTGTCACATATTTTACGAAAAACGGTGCACACATGAGAACGAGCGCCTTTGCGGTTAACGTCGAGGCTGCAAACCTCGCTCGCGGCGGGATAATCGCCAGGGTTCGCGATGCGATCGAGCTGCCGGCTCGCGTCAGCCCCACCCACTTGTGCGCGGGCAGAACCGGAAGGCCGGCGCATTTCCATCCTCGCCCGTTGCCCGCTTACCTCCGGATCGTTTTATATATTTATCGGTCGCCGTGATATCGGCGGAAAATGGTTTACTGCGCTCGCGAGATGCGCCGATCTCTTCCATAAAGGGCCGAGGGGATCGGCTTCGAAATCGCACGCGAAGCCGCCCGTTTTATTTAATATTCTGCCGATTTTTTGCCGATGCTGTAGGCGTGCGCGCTTAAATTTCTCTTCCTTGAGATGCGATGGCGAAGTTGTAGGAAAGCCAACGGTGGACGTAAGGAAATTAAATTGAGATGAATTTTTTAATTTTTTTTTTATATATATATTCAGAATCGTAAATTTATGTGGTTACTTTCGGAAAAAAATGAAAAAGCTATTAGATGTCTATTAGATGCAATAGTACTCTTGGCGTATTTCATATGCCCACGCACTGGACTCAGGCTGGTTTAAATGTATGTCCACAGCTGACGATACTTGTTCTACCGCTAATGTGTGGATAAACATCAAATTTTAAGATTTTTTTAACTGTTCTCTTCGCAATATCTGCGGTATTAGTTATGTCTTCATAAAATGTGAAGTAAAATGTTTTTATCATTTTTTTAAGGAATTAATTTTTTTTAATCAGCTTAAACCTAAGTAAAAGACTAACTAAATAAATACACATTTTAAATTGATAGATTATTATAATCGCTAAAATGTAATCATCAGATCAACAAATATCGTCCAGATCGTTAAATCGATAAATCATTGAAAATCGTTAAATCGTTGACAATCGATACATCATTGAAAATCGTTAAATCGTTGAAAATCGTTAGACAGCTAAAAATCGTCAAATTGCTAAATATTAGAAACTGCTGAAAATGATCAGATTGTTAAAATCGTCAGATTACTGAATATCGCTAGATCGCTGAATGTCGTCATAGATTACTAACAATTGCGTTATAGATACATAAACATCATTAAATTGCTAAATTCCTTAGCTTCCTAAGAAAATTATCGCAGACTGCTAAAATAGTCTGATCACTGAATATCGCTAGATCGATATATATCGTCATATTACTTAAATTCGTAAATTGTTAAAAAAAACGTTAGATTACTAAAACTCATCAGACTGTTAAAAATCGTTAAGACTGCGCTAAAAATCGTCAGATCGACGAATATCATCAGGCTAAAAGAAATCGTCAATTCGCTGAGTATCGTTAGATCAGTTAGCTCTAAACTAACGATAATCCTCTAATCACCAAAATAATTGTCAAATTCTGAAACACAATCGATTCACCAAACATTGCCCACAATTCTCCGACATCACCGAATCTCCAAAAACACCTTCGGAACGATGCCAATTTTAATTGACCCAAAATTTTATTAACCCCACCCCACGACATCCCAACAAACGAGTTTTTCAGTCTCGTCACTTCTGCGCGCTCCTCTCGCACACGTCTTACACCTCCAGCCGTAATAGCGCACGCCCTCGTAAAACAAGGCGGAGATCGCGCTTGCATTCAGCCGCTGCTTCCGTTCTTAGCCCGAGGGTGCGCGCGCACGAATACACTCCACCCCACCCCCCCCCCCTCCAACCTTCGGCGCTCATACTTTATGCCCGCGCCGATTCGAATCGAGAGTAGTCCCGGGCGCGGCTTCCGACCCAAATTAAAAAGCTCCCCGCTCGCGCAAGAAAAAGTAGTGGGAGGCGCAATCGAAAAATAATAACGATCGGGGCGCGCAGGCGCGCTTATATGAAAAAGCAAGAGGAGAAAGAGAGAGACAGCGAGAGGGGGCTCATCGCGCAGTAATTGCGCTGGCGCGCGCGCGCGCGCGTAAGCGGCAAGAAACGAGAGAGGATGGAAAAAGATAAGTCCCGATGATAAATACGCGACGGCGGAGTCGCGCGTAATGGGAGGAACGCGAATGAGCAAGATTGATGCCTGACGGGATATTGCCTTTTTCGAGGGAGGCCCGATATTATTTGCGCAAACGGCGCGCGCGCCTCGTGGGCAACGGATTCCCTGCTACCGATGAGACATATTGCATTGCTACGAGAATAGTATTACTGTATCTAGTCATTTTGCATTAAACTACTCTGATATCACTATTGAATTTTTGACCTACGTTTTGTACCGATACTTTAAGAGAGATGACTGTGATATCACCCAAGTGCAATACTTTATCGTAATCTGAACACTTTATCGTAATCTATGATATATTTATCTTGTATTTTATATTGTATTTTATTATGTATTTTATTTTAAAAAATTTCTAATTATTTATATCCTATACTTCTTTTGGAAATCTTTGTAAATATTGCAATTTACAATGAATGGCTATTCTATTCTATTCTATTGCACGTCTGAACACTACACTTGCAAAGTGCATCGATCGCGAGGATAGATGTATTCTGCGGCCTGGCCTTTTGCGCGCTGATCCTGCGTACTTGGAAATGTGTCTATTGGAGAATTGAATTAAACGACAAGTGACTGTATAAGTGCGGGTTTCTCACAGATGTATTAAGTTGTAAATGTAGTCTGCGTCAGTTATAAGGACGCAACAAGAAGTCTAGTTAGGTGCCGTTTATTTATTAATTAACGTCACGTTGAGCGTCGGCTTAACGTACGTCGGTGTAAACATGATTATTAATAAAACTTTTTTGTTTTTTTTTTTGTTACGCATCTCACATTTGTAATTAAAGTGACTTTGATTTTATTAAAGATTGCGTCTTCTAAGCGTACGTATATGTGCCTTTGAGATCCTATCTATTGATTAAACCGTATATATATAATACAGTTTTTGAAGAAATAAAAAGGACGCAGCATAATTCAACGCAAATTAGCATGTCTCAAGCGCCGAGCACGTTTAAATTTTCCTTATTGATTATTAAACGCGATTATAAACAGATTAAGATTTAATAACAATAATTCACCGGCTAAAATACCTCCGCGTCTCTTACGAGTATGTTCTAAGCTGCAACGAAGTATTTACTTGAAGATTGTGTATTTAATCTCTGAAAAGTATACAAAAATTACAAAAAAAAAAAAAATGAACAGTTAAAACAGGGACACACCGCGAAACACGCCCCGAGTTATTTATACGCGACGATAATTCCCGCCCGGTGTATATCAATTCAATTGAGCGTTTATCGGTACATCGAAATAATTTTCCCGGCGACCTCCGCGAACCGCCACGTCTCGTTATTTACGCGCCGGCACCGCGTAAAAAGGACCCCGTATTCCCGCGGCAGGCCGAACAACGAAACGCCACGATTCCGATTAATTAATCGGCGCGCGCTCGCGCGGGAAAGAAGCGAGAAATCCAACGGCTCGAGGTGATAACTCAGTCGGGGCCCGGCACTTTTATCCCGGACGCATGCACATATACTGCATTAGGCGCTGGGCCCTTGTGGAGGTGCACCCGATCGGGGCGCTTTATCCCACGCGCTCGTGCAATATGCGATAATCGAGTTCATATTACTGGGTGTTTTAAGTTTTCTACGAGGTACAATTTGTTTTTTTTTATTCTTTTTTTTTTGTCTAATTTTATTACCTACACTGAGAGAAATGTTTTAGTGAAAATTACAAAATGTCTAGTAAAAATTAGTAAACTTTTTGAAAATACTGACATTTCGAAAGATATTACTTACTAAAATTTTCAGTAAAATTTTCTGTACAGTGTAAAAATTTTACGTAAAATCGGACAGTTCACGAGAGTACGTGTAGATTTTATTTAGTTTAAAATTTTAGTGTAGAATATTTTGTCAATCTTTGTGTAAAAAATATGTTACGCTAAATTTTGTGTAATTTCAAAAATTTTATTTCCAAAATATCCAATATATTTTTGGGTAATTTCCGTATCGTCAAAAATTTACACAAAATTTAGTTGAATTAGTTTTATTGATTATCCTATTCACGAGGAAACTCATATCTCTAACTTTGAGTAAAAGAAAAATCCAAACTCTTTTAATTTCTGGTTTGCGATCAGTATGGAATAAAATTAAAAGTTCTCTGCAGTTTGTTATTCGTTCTTGAACTTTTTTTACACTCAAGTATCAAAGATTAATTTAGTAATTTTACTATTACTTATGCATCATAAGGACTTTTTAGTCCGATTAAATTTTAAATTGATAAATAAAAATAATAACAAATATTGGTTTTTAGAAATATTTCAAACTGTCGTTTTAAATACCTATTAAATAAAGCAAATAATCCACAGCGATATTCATAAAATCAGTTATCCCCTACGCATTGTTATAAAAAATTTAATTGAGTATTTACATTTATATACACACTATAAAAATTTGTATTCAAGACCAAAAAAAAAAAAAAAAAACAGAAAAAACACTTTAAAATTCACTCTTAGCAACACACTTGATTCTAAACTTAACGCTGCTCCTGACATCACTGCCCTTCTCCTCCAGCACATGAGCGCATGCAAAATAGAAGCAGAAGTCGCTCTCGTTCTCCCGTACATCAGCCGAAAAATCCCTCATATCCTGACTGCACCTCATCCTGAGCCCCGGCACGTCGACGGTCTTCTCGACGACGCCACCGGGCCTGATCTTCGCCAGCCTGAAGTTCCTGCACTTCTGATTATTGCAATTCCCAGTGGCCAGCAGGACACCCCCGCCAGCCAAATTGCGCACCGCCATCCACTGGGCGTACCCCGAATTGTGCAGGGACGCGTTCATCTTGATGCTGCCCTCCCGATCGAACTGCGCGCAGTAGATCCTCCGATCGCCCATCAGGCAGGCTCCAAACAGTTCGTGGGTGTTCGAGGTGACGGCGTACACCTGCCTGGGGTCCGATACACTGACGGTCATGAGGTTGGTGCGGACCCCCTCGGCGCTCACGTGCATGGCTCGGAACTTCCAGGAGTTCATGTCGGCGCCGGACACGAAGAATCCCTTGTCGGAGCTGTTCGAGGCGACGGCGTGGCTGTGCACCAGTGCGAAGTTCGAGATGAACCGCGAGGGCTTGCCCAGCCTCTGGCCGTCGACGTCGTGGGTTATGCGACAGGCCGAGGTGCCGCAGGTCGCCTTGTGCGAGATGAACACGTCGAAGGTGTCGGTGTAGGTCAGCAGGTTGCTCAGGAGCACGTGGTCCTTGAAGTCCGTGGGGAAGGTCAAGTGGCTGCTGGTGCAGTCGCTCATGCGGAGGATGCTCACTTTTATGGACTGGATCAGGTACTGGCTGTTCTGCTGACGCTCCCACCAGAGAGCCAGCACTCGGTCGCCCGCGAAACGATCGACCGACACCAGCCCCGTCACTTCGTGCTTTATGTCACCGTCGGTGCTGCCTGTCAGGTTCAGGCTGCAGATCTGCTTCCGAGTCTTGTTGTTTTTCCTGGTGAAGAAATCAAATTAGTTTATTTTTGATTTGGTTGGTTCAATTTTATTTGCTTGTCTTGTTAATTTGTCCATTTGTTTGTATATTTAGCCCTAGCATTATTTTTTTGAAAAATCGTAATATAATAGAAAATGTTACGACGTATCGTCGCTCCCAACGAAGAAAAGCACATTTCAAAAAATGCCGATTTTAATTTGCCATTTTTAAAGCACTAGAGAA
>JAWWEN010051402.1:0-11221 GCA_035582955.1 Sycophila texana | reverse complement strand
CAGCGACGAAAAATACATGAGAATATACCTATCTCCTCAAAAGTACAGACAATTTTCCTTTTTTTGTGGGCCTGTGTAATCAGAGAAAATTAACTTTAAGTTTCTTAATGATTTTCTTCAATATACTTAATCGCTTGCCTTCAAGAATCTTAACAGTCCTTTTTGATTGCTCATTTCCTGATAAATAATTTACCAATTTTTCTAATGATAAATTATTAATGTTCTCCATGATTAATTAGCTGACGCTCTCCTGGGTGATCGTTGCATAGAAGAAAGAATGTGTTCTCTGCGTCAAGATCAGACATTTTATGAACTGTACGAACAGTGACACTTGCACTTTTTAAGTCAGTACAATTTTCACCACTTTATTAGTAAAAGAAGATACACTATTTGAAGCAGTGAAATTTATAGTCCTTCATTCATGGAAGTAGAACTCACTATTTAAAACCCAGAGTCACTAAAACAGTGAAAATTTCACTGAATAGGTTCTGGAGAGATACATTCAAATACACTGGATCAATTACACACAGTTATTTTGAAGATTTAATTTGATGCATATTCCTGCAAACCTTGTTATAAATGTTTATGTGCATTTAAAGAGGAACAAAAAAACAAATAAATTGGAGCGCGAAAACAAGATTTTTAAGCACCGGCGCCAAACCGGCAAAAATACTCAATTAGAACCGACGGAGAGGTCCTAATCCGCGGCGGACGGCTGAGGAGGCGCACGCTGCTCGCGCAAATATGCCGGTAGCGTAGTCGTGATGATGAAAGAGCGTGACTCGCTTCCTCGGCCCTTTTTGTACTGCCTTTCCGCGCGTCCCTCCTCTCCCCCTGTGCGCGCGCGACTGCCGTGCATGCGGTAGGCCCACTGTCGTGCGGCTGCCATACGTCTTGTAGGTACGTACGCGAGATGTTCCTCGGATTCCAGCACGGGATTCTTATACCGACTCGCCAGAACGTCGCTGGACTTTGATTATTAATTAATTAACCACTACTGGCTAAAATGTTTTTCGGAATATTAATTTTACTAATTGCTTATCGCCAACTTTTCAATATATTCTCTAAAGTTGAATTAGTGAAAATTCCACTAAGTTTTTTAGTGAACAGATCTTCCACTAATCAATTAGTAAAATTCACTATCAATTAGTAGTATTTCACTAATTGAAATAGTAACAAAAATTTTCTACTTAGTTCTATTAGAGGAAATTAATAATTATTCACTATTTCAAAAAGTAGATTTCCACTAATTCATAGTGAAGTACTTTGCACTATTCAAATTAGTGCATAGTTACTACGAATTAGTGGTTTTTCACTAATTCAGCTTTAGAGAGTATGCATGTTGCTTCTTTAATTAGAATTTATTCAGAATATATCTCGACGGTTCGGTGGAAAAAGGTAACCATTAAGATTTTGCTGGAAACAAAGTGGCAATTAAAATTTTGCTTGAAAAAATTGTCGAGTTAGATTCAGCTTGAAGAAGATGTTAATTCATATTTCGCTTGAAAAGGATATTGATTCAGATTTCGCTTAAATAAGATGTTAATTATAATTTTGGTTGGAAATAGTGTCAAGTATACAAAATTTGAATTAAAACCTTTTTTCAATCGACATCTTTTACGACGGAATTACCTACGATATCAATAGAAAGTATTCAATTGTTCTGTTAGTTATATATAGAACGCGTAATAATCCACTTGATTATCGTCTATCGACTTTATTCACAAATTACTGAGATGAGACGAGTCGAGTGTCCAAATTGCATGTTCGTCGAATGATAACAATACCGTATTGAATTCTAAGAATTCTATAAGCGAGACCAGGAGGTTTTCTTAATCTGAACATCTTCTACATTCTGAACAATCTGTTCGCGTTATAGTTTTTCTAAAAAATTTAATTTGTTTAGAATTGTGCCTTCATTTAAATAAATTTTTTAATAACGCGATTGCCAGTGTAATCAGTTTACATTTTAAAGATAAAAATCGTTACTATAATTTTCCATGTAGAAAATGTAAATAAGACATGTAGACTAATTTTGCAACTCGGCTACGTACATAAGAAACTAAGCATTAACTGAACATTTTATTTTTAAGCCGCACATAAGATACAAATGTTGCGAAGGAAATCCAAGTAACCGATGCGCCGCTTGTAGGTCATGAAATCACATACCTCTTTAATTGCAATATCGCGGCAAAATTTACAAGTGAATATTTCTTTTATCAGATTTGCGGTTATACTCGCCACTTTCGATTTTCCTTTCACTCATTCGGGGATCAAGGTACTTGTAGTAGAGAAACGTCTTGCAAGTTTTTGAAAAAAAAAAAATGCAATTCCGCTCGCTTTTTCTAACAACAGTTTGTGCTAGTGACAACTTTACTTCGATTGGTGAATCGTGACTTCTCGTCATCATGTCTTAACTCTTTTTTTTTTTAAAGATTATTAATGCAATTCTAGCATGAACAGTTGAACGAATTAAAATTTTTTTATTAAATAATTCAGTTCACAAACTGCATAAACTGATAAAATTTATATTTTACTAAAACAAATTTTTCACTTAACTCTTCATATAACTCTTTACGCTATAATGACATCAATTACCAATAATTTAAAAGTGTCACCAAACCCATTTTGACTTCTATATAAGCTCAATTTATCAGAAAATTTACAATATTACACGTTAACTGCATCAACAAAAGTATAATTTTTTCTGTTTCATGTGATTTTACAAAAACAGCATTATAGAACATGCTAAGCTTAAAATAATGAACTAACTCAAAAGCAGAAAAAAGAAATAAAAAAATTTTTCGCTAAAAGCTTATAAGCAGCTATACAAATTCCCTTAACAAAGAGATAGGCACATTCAGTCAAAGTCAATCGGATGCAATTCATTAGCATGACTCACTCGAAGAGTCCCGGAAGCGTGCCTTTCCCGAGACTCTCGCGTCCCCAAAAGTACAAAGCATAAATGCACGCCGCGATGCACGTTACAAAGAAGCCCTCGTAAAGGCGCAGTATTCCGCACAGGGGCGAAGACAACTGCGAGCGCATCGAGCGGAGAAAAACGCACTGGCCGGAATTCCGTTGCTGCCGCTCCTTCCGCGCTAACGGAAATTTATGAAGAGGCCTCTTATCGCGTGATCGCAACTTCTTTACTGAGAACTGCTTCCTTTATTTTTTTTTATGCGCACGAGGGAAGGATCTCGAAAGGAGGAAAATAAGTGTCGCTTGAGATAACACGTCTCGATCGCCTTATTTGACTTCTTTTAGTGTCGGCGGATCTCCTTTTTTGCGTATTTAGCGCTGCCTGTGTTTACGCAGTTACTTTGAAGGGCTTGTACTATGTACATATTGATTATGTAGATCTTCCGGAAGATAAGCACGCAGTTGGATAATGCTAATTTTATTGGAAGTTTCTCAGAACGTTAATATTGAGATTCACGCCAATTCTCCTACAAGTGTTATATATAGTTTAATTAAAAAGAAAAGTATTTATTTTAAAACGTATTTTAATTTTTAAGTACCTTTTTTTATGCTTATTCTCGCGATCAGAGACACAAAGATTGACATTTATACTATTCGCATTTTTCGGCATTATTGTTTTTTATGACAATCTATTTCTTGAAAGAATCTGAATTTAATACAAAATTTACACGGTTCAAAAAATTAACATATTTCGTGTGTCATAAAAGAATAACATACAAACTGTGTGTTAATTCAACATGCAAGAAATGTGTAAAGAATTAACACACAATCGTGTGTTATTATTGAGCATGCGCTATACTTGCCAATCTTCTTTTCTGACATTTACACGACATTGAATGACATATTTTACAAGTAACACAAGCTTGTGTTTTAATAAAAAAAGTAACGCACAGTTTTTAAGCTATATATTTCGCGTATGTTAATTTAACACACGAAATATGTTATTTTTAACACATAGAATGTTAAACAGACGAAAAAACATAACATATTATGAATACGTTTTGAACCGTGCGTAAATGTTTTAATCACATTTGAAAAAAATCAAACGATTGAAAAATCAGATTTCGATACTGTCGACTTACTGTCTTCTTTTTTTATAAAATAATTCACCTATGCGCAGTTATAGTATAACAGTTAATAATTATAGAGAAAATAACAGAAGAAAACCGTAAGTTAAAAATATTGCATTTTTTTATGATTTATCTCTATTGTAAATCTAATATTTTATTCGTGGCTCGATTTTACTGGTAATTAGTTTATGTAAATAGTTTTTGTCGATTTTCTCGGTTTCCTAGCAAATACGTTATTTATGCCTGCAACGGCAGACAAATCAACTTACTTTATGCTGCATAGCGAAAATTATGCTCAGAATAAACGCAGATAACGAGTAAATTGTTTATTTTTTCATCAATGAATCTGCTAACTAGTCTGCAGCTCGTTCAATTTGCGATCCAGTTTCTTTAGCAGGAAAAACAAAATCTGCGTTTTATTTTAACAATTAGTGCTCTATCGGGTTATCGTCTAGTCCAGATTCCGCCAGAAAAGACAGAAGCAATGCAAATTGTTGCCTTGGGTCAACGATCGATTTTCCTGTTCAAGGAAGCAGCTATAAGAGCGGCTGCTTATTTTATTTTTTTCTTTTTTAAACTAAGCTTACGCAGGAAGTAGTCTCGCCTGTGCCAATTTTCTCATTTGTTATTTGTTCATCATCAGCGCCGATACGATTTAATATACCGATATACTCCTCTGACCGTTTCCCGCGTAGAAACCTGTGAACACAAAGAAGTAAACAAGATTCGTTATTTTTCCGCTTTTTTTTCCAGAGGCACGTAGGAAGCGTGGGTTGGCTTGAAGATGAAAAGAACGACTCGGTTACGGTGGCGCATTATACGAGCACTTTTTCTAGTAACGGAATTTTGTTCTTCAGGCCCTTCAACAAGGTGCAAAACGCGCGAGAATACCTTTGATAGCGTAATTAGGCTATTATACATTCAGTAGCGAGTAAATATTAAAATATTGAAAGTGGGAACGGTGTAATCTGCGCTTTTATGAGCTTGAAAGGCGCTAATAGTTTACACAGTAAATGAATATTAGCTTTGAAATATTCAAAGGAATTTTTAATTTATACAATAGCGTTGAAGTATCTTATTACAAGAATTGAACAAATAACTGAAAATAATTTCTTTATGTTTTATTAACGTTTGATCAATATTATATATCTGCGACGAGACGGATAAATTAAAAGTTAAAAAAAAAAATTTGTTTATACATTTCGAAAACGTTGGGCCTTATTAGAATATTGCAGTAGTTATTAAATAACAAAAAAGAATGTTATAAGAAATAGAATTTATTAGTTACGCTTGAAATTAACTATGTGAACTAAATTATTAAATTCATTGTAAAGTAGTTTTTCTATTTCACTGCATAAATGTTACTTTATTTGTATGAAATACTAAGCTCTTTAAAAACTTTTTGAAAATATACTTTAAAAAAAAAATTACAAGTAGATTCCTCCAAAAAAATCAATTTAGTTAATTAAAAAATACATATTAGATATTGCGTTAAAAACTTTAAGAATAGATGAAAATTGATCGTCTTTTTTCTCTATACTTTTTGGACACCCTTCTAGGTTTTTTATAGACTTCCTTACATCAGTGGACGATAAGAAAATTTTTAGATTTAATTACAAATGAACCCATAAAAATATAAGCTTCTTAAAAAATCATAAATTTATTCGATCCCATCTGAGAACTTAATAAAATCCTATAAAAACCTCACTCTTCCTTCGCAGCAATAAACAAAAGCATCCATAGCCATTGTACAAAACATTATACCTCCTCACTGCAATAAATTAGCGAAAAATAATTATAGCCAGTAGCCCTCGTTCTACATCGAGAGCCTCGATAATAAAAAGCGAGCGTGTAGTATTTTTGCGTCGAGGAAATTACCTTTCGCCGAAAAATGCGCTGCTTCGTAAAGTTTACGAATCTTTCGGATGAAGCTGAGAAATAAAGGAATAATGATGAGTGTTTGCAATACCGGCGATCACTACAGACTGTTATTGTATCGAGTGTACAAAAACAGTCAAGTCCCTCGGGCTCCTCGGCTTTCGACACTTGACATTTCAACCCTTACCCCTTACCATTGTTTTTTGACAGCGCGAATAATCAAGCATCGCGTTGCTGGAATTCGCAATTACGCGCGCACAGGCGTTGTAGTGGTTGCTTCAATTTCCTGCAATATCGTATATTGGGAAGAATGAAAAGAGAAACTGATGAAAAGGCAATAGTTTCGAGTGAGGTAGATATCGAGAAAGCTAATTAATTGCGAATTAATTAGCAAAAAAAAATTGATCAAGTAGCTTTGTCAGTCTGTCGACAGCAGTAATTAAGTTTAGAATCCAGAATTGATCATTATTATGTACTACAAACGAAACAAACATTTTTAAAGGGCACACCAAGCAGTCAAGGTTTTTCTGATTCTCTTAGTATTTTTTATGATATGAAAAAACTCGTGAACGTGATTTTAACGATTGCCAATTTTTTTGCTAACCAAATCTACAAGTTTTAACGTGACCTTTCACTTATTTATACAATGTATTGTCGACATAATTGAAATAAGCCAATTTTAATAAGTGTATCTAAAGAATTAGAATTGAAATAATTTAATTAAATTAACTTTATTTTATAAATTAAAATGTATAGTCCATGTTAACAAAAGCCACGCGTTTAAATAAAAAAGTATGTCTCTCGTTCTTATTCCTTTTCTTAAAACGAAGAAAAGGAAGATTCTATAAGAATAAGAAAACTCCCAGTGCTGCAAATGGCACACCATAAGATAAATCGGTCTACGCGTGTAGTTCGAGTCACAAACACTGCGACGAAAGTTTCTTGTCCACCGCAACCGAGGAAGCCGGTTTCCAGAGGAAGCGACTTTCCCGTCGCGAATATACCGACGCTCGAGAAATCGCACAAAATCTCGCGGGAATTTCTCTTCAGGTTTAAGTATTCGATCAGGAAACAAGGCGTCGGATCGACGCGTTTCTTGCTACGGAAACTCCACATAATCGTGTCCGTCGTGCTCAGACGTTCTTACCGAGCGAGTGGCGAATCGCGATTACCGACGTGCATTAGAGCCGATCTCAGAAAGAAGGCAAGAAGATGAAGCAGTTTTACTTGATTGAATAAATGGAAATGTTGCAATCAACGTTAGATATTAAAAATCAACGTTGGCATTGAAAAAACCTTTATTTGGTTTAATTGTTCACGTTTATTTTTACGGAAAAGTTGCATTTCAACGTTTGCAGCAAAATCGAAGCAAATCAAAGTTTTATCAACGTCAACGTTAATGTTCATATGTATCCATTTTCAATAAGATATAGAGAGAGAGAGAGAGCTCCCTGTACATTTTTTATTTTTAGAACGCTTTTCTGCATGATGGGGATTTCATCAAGTCAAAAGTAATTTTGTTTATTTAAACAAAATGTCCGATCGTTATCTAAGTATAATTCAATTAATAAACTGCGTACATCCTAATGAGATCCGTCGATTCATGATGATTGAAATTACAACATGGCAAAAAAATATAAGTGTGTCCCGTTAAAGAGCTTTTTCAGACACGTGTATCCTTTATAAACATCCGGTTTTCGTCGCGCCAAGTAATTCGTCAGTCCGCGTCGGCAACAGCCGCTTCGCTCGACCACGTCCACCGCATCGGTGAAGAAGAATCCAGTGCCATCCCACCCACAGTGTCTGATACCTCGCCGAGTCTGGAAAATCCTAAAAAACGTGACTGGTTTTTCCTGCGATCCGAAGAAAAATTAAATTGCGCGATTTCCGGTCGCGAGGATCCGCGGTTTCCCGTCGCGGAAAGGAAAGCTACGTGGATTTATCGTTTTTTAACACGAGCAGGTTCGTCAAGCCCCGTTTTGTCCTTGCTCTTTAATTTTATGAATGATATAAAGACTGCGGGTCTGCGATAACTAGAAGTTCTTGAACGTTTTTGCGTTGCTCGATTCAGTGCAAGATTTTGCATCATGAAAAATTAACGAACATATTATTCATTTCTGTCTTAGTATTGTTTAAAATTTCGGTTTGATGCAGTAATTTGAGACGGTTAACGATATATTTTTAATCGTAGGTAATAAAGTAAATTATTACTTTTGAAAATAAAAGAAACATGATTTTGTATTGTTTTAAAAAGTTTGATAAATTAAAAGTAACACGAACGTTCGCAGATTGTAAAATATTTTAGGATGATGCCAACTTAAATAAAATTATTAATTTGCAAACGTTTCGGCACTGAAGGAAGTTCATCAGGATTATATATATTACAATTGAATTATGAAAAATTATAAAAAATTTGAGGTCAACATTTTATCAATTTGGTCTACTAAGTTATTAAAATTCGTCAATTTTATTTAACTCGAAATCGTTGAAAGTCAAATATCGTTAATTTCAGAGTTCAATTGCAATTTTATGGCCCTGGAGTAAGCTCTTACTTCAGCCTCTAAATAATTTTACTAGCCAATAAATAATTTTATTTAAATTATTTCGTCGCTGATGATTTGAGTCATCATCATCCTCAAATACTTAAAAAATTTGATAATTATTAACGAGACGAACTCCGCAATTGTCAATAAATTACTGCAATAACTTTTATGTGTCATTGAAAAGGCCAAAAAAACCTTTCCGCTATAAGCATGCATAAAATAAAAAATTCGTTAAGAACGAAGCATCCAGCCATAAGCGACCAGGAGAATTAAGTTGCACCAAGTTTCCCCGTCGCCCGCAAACGCGAAACGCGTGAATCCGTTTGTCAAGATGCCGCGAGGCAAGTGTCAGGTTTCCGGTCGTTCGTCTTTGAAACCGAACCTCTTTCTTACAGCTGGTCGATCGAACCATTCGTTCGATCTTCGACAGTCGATTTCTCGCCCGGCCTAAAAGAAAAGAATAGTATATTACGCCCCTAGGGAGGAAAAACAAAGAATGTCTCAGATCGCGTGTAAATTGTCGCCCGAGGCGAAGCCGAGGGTGGCAAACATGCGATCTGAGGCTTTCTTTATTTACTCCCGTGGTGCGTATACTATTTTTTTGCCTAGCGAGGCCGAAACGGCAATCTTCGCAAACGGGCGCCGGGGCGAAAGTTGTCACTTTCGGCCCGCTAGGCAAAAAACTTATTTTCCTTAACAAAAAAAACTTCAGACCAAAATGACATACAAAATAAACATTTGAAGCCCTGCAGGTATAAAAAAACAGCTTGAAAATTTCGAGTTGTAAATTAACTGAATTAAAGAGAAAAATCTTTAACAATTGGTATCTTAGCACTCAGATTGAATTACGACTCCGCATCGATAGAAATTTATAAAATTTCTATACCTATTCTAAAATTTTTATTTTTGCAAATAAATCATTGGAAAAAATTTTATCCGTCCCGTACCGCCTTCATAAGCTTCTTAATTTAAATCAAAAAGTTTAATCGATAGACAGTTTTCTTCGTCCGGGTGGACCTGGCATTCGAGCAACAAAAAAAAAGAATTTGAAGTTTGAAAATCAATCCATTGTTCAACATTTGATATGCATGAAAGAATATTGGAATAATCTACTTTAAAAAGTATTATAAAAATTGCTATCGTGCTTGCCTATTGAAATTATGCAAATAAAATTCCAATATAATTTTTCCGCAATATTTTAACAAATAAATAAATAAATCTTTTAAAATTTTATCGCCTGCAGGTCAGTTTTAAGCTGGATGTATGTACATTTACCTGAAATAAATTCTTACTTTTCGAATTTACTTTTTGAAAATTTCCAAAAGTTTCAAAAAAAGAAATTTATTTCAAGTGGTTGTACGTTTAACAGCAAATGTCGATGCTCCATAAATTCACGATCGATTGATTTCACTTGTTTCCCCCTCTAAAACCTCAAAAGAAAACTCAACTTTCCTTGCGTACGAATGAGGTGGAATAATCCAACGCGTTAAGCAGTCGGAGCCATAATGAAAATTGCAGCAAAAAGTCTTATAAGCTATCATCCATCAAAATAAATTACTCGATTTAATTTAGCGTTTCACGCAGCTTACACGAGTCAGGAGAAAAATCTCCTATTTCAAAGTAATAGGGGAAATTTCAATTTCGCCTCGATTCGCGATTTTTTCCCACCGGTTTCCCATTAAACGTGTTAGGTGGTCGCGGAGCAATCAAGCGACATTAAGCACTCGGTGTTTTCCCATCGCGATGCAATTACGCGGTCAATTAGTCAAGTGTCGCGCACGCCTAACGACGACTGCAATAATGGCGTCTGACAACGCTCAATCATTTGCATATAGCGGTTATGCTGCGAGCGCACAAAATGGAAGCTCGAGTTTACTTCGAATTATGCACTTACACTTACATTTAGAATTATTCACTTTTACGGATGAACAAAAAATTAATCAAAGTATTTCTTTTTATTGAACTAAATTTTTTTTTAACATCAGTTATAGTTGCCTAGTGATTTTCTCTCTAAAAAAGGATGGTAAGATGAATTCGATTGGTTAAAGAACAAATTTCCGGTTAAAAGGCGTCATTATAATCAAAGAAGTTTAGGTTGTTTAATTTCATTTACAGATCGTTAACATTTTTAATTTTCTTATTCTTCTGAAATTGATTTTAATTATATAAATATATGTCAATAAAAAGTAAATGCCTTCCTGATTCCGATATGTTAATAAAAAGTAAATGCTTTCCCGATTGATTTTATTAGTACACTGTTAAAAATCCGTACAATTCTAAACGTTAAAATAATGTTTAGCACTGAACGGATAGCAAAGGAACGTAATTTTTGTGTACTAATTATTACTCTGCATTAAGATAAGACCTATAATACAAAGAGAAGTGTAAAATAAACAAATTTTTTGTGTAATCTCCCATTGAAAGACAAAGACACAACATTTTTAACCGTGTATATGAGAATATAGACGTTCTGCAAGTTTTTTTCATTTTCATTAAATGAAGATTTTTCAGAAAATGTCAAAGTTAGGCGTTCAATACTATTTTTTTTCTAATTTCATCAATAATCCGTACATTGACGTATAAAGTGCGCTTTGATTGCACTTGCCGGACTTTGGTCCGACGCGGTCATTTAAGGAGGCTCGGTGGGTTAAACCTTGTGTAGAATCTCTTAAAAAAAATTCAGAGTACAGTCTATGGTATTATTCATAGGTGTGCAAAAATTTAGGCCCAGTTATCGAACAAAAAAAG
>JAWWEN010051391.1:0-11223 GCA_035582955.1 Sycophila texana | reverse complement strand
CATGCTTGTTTGACTTAAAAACTAACTTAAAATTAAAATATAATATTTGAGCTCTGTTTAACAGTACAATAAAGTTTAAATTTATTAAAAAGTTTAAAATTATTAAAAAGATTTTAAAACCCAAAAGCAACGACGATCTAATTATCTCAGAAATAAACTGAAGAAAAAAACGATCGAAATACTAATAAATAGAGTAATTCTAGTATTTCTATTGAGAAAAAAGGAAACTTCCAAATTGCAAAGTAACAAATTTAAAATACGACGATGTAACTTCCATAGAACTCCCTGCAGTTAACAGGCCATCCGGCTGTGTAACTATGATTGGAGTTCCTCCCTCTCCGGGGGTTGGGGCAAGGACGAGGGCCAATTAAAAGGAGGCGATCGGCGCGCGTACGAAGTCTACCAGGTCGGCACTTCCACATTCGTTGCGTGTCGCCGGCATTAGGTATTCGGTGAGCAGCGGTGCACGCGCGGGGACCCCTGCGAATGCGCGACACGTAGGGGGCGAGCGCGCGGAGACTCCTCCGGTATTCAGGAGTCGCCGGCGCGAGCCGCACAGTTTCCGTAAAATATCTGTTAAAACAGCCAAACCGGAGATTCTCCTCCCGTCCTCCCTCCCCTTCTTTCGCCTTTTCTTCTTCGCTAATGGAGAAAACGCGCGGCGGCAGTGTAATAAAAAAAAGAAGAAGAAGCGAAAGAAAGGAGCTTGGCAAGACCGTTAGTCGGCGATGCGCGAATCTTCGTGACTGGTGCGTTATTTTTTTTCTGTTCGAAGGATTTCAATGAATTCTAAAATATTTAACGGCTGGATATGTTTATGACTGAATTTGCAGTCGTTGGGAAAATTTGATATATTACGCGTGAATGTTCAAGTGAAGTTTGAAAAATTTTGAAGACAAAAATTGTTTTTATTAAGTTGACTCTTTGTCGAGTCGAGATAGAAAAATGTAAAAAAACAGGCAATTGTTATAATGATAAGAATTTTTTCCGACGGTGGTTCCGAACACTTTTTTTACCTTCGAAATATTAAGGGGATTTAATAATAAAAATGCGGAAGGATAAATCATGGTTGAACTTTGCTCGCGAGCTCATCGCAATTCTCCGGACTTCGCTCGCGGACGCCACAAAAAAAGGGGAAGTCCATTCAAGAAATTTTATACCGTTCGCTTTGCGCAAAAGGGGGCAAAAAGCTTAAGGAACCAAAGAAGTGGAAGAAAGAAATAAAATACGAAAAGAGCGCGGTGTTATATTCCGGCGATATTTTCGGTGCACGCGCCAGGGTTCGTGAAGCGCGTCATGAATTTTAAAAGCTCCCGCCGGTGGCATTGCATTCTAGACCCGCGCGTGGGTTGCTTCGGAACCCGGTTTTTCGGACTTTTCCTCACCCTCGCCCTCGGGCTTGGCAGTGACTTTTTTCCTGCCTTCGCGGTTGCGCTTCCCACCCTTTATGTACTAAATCGCACTGAGAAAAAAGAAATTCTGGCGTTTCGCGTATCTTCGCGACTCGGACTAAGGCGCTAAATTAAAGCGCGTTTACGGGTAGTGAGAAAAAGTCTAGTAAGTGTACACTGTGGTGAATTTTATTTTATTCGATTGAAAAAATTTCTGCTTTCTTGAAATATTTTATTGTGAATAATTGATTAAAATGATAATGATATGAATTTAATTTCAGAAGAGATTTGAAGGAAAAAAAAGAGAAAAAAAAAGAAACGTGTGCGTTGCGTAATTGAATTTTAGTTCAACTAACAATCGAACACTTCATCGTTTTTGATAATTTAGTTTAATCAATATTTCTGTCTCCCTGATACGTGTCCAGTATATCGATTTACTTTTTATTTCATTATAAGAACAGATTTATAATATTGCGCTGTTGCTTTTTTATAAGATAATTACGTAACCGAGTTTACATCGCACTATACGCGTGCTACCTTTGTGAGCGCAATCGATATATTAATAATAATGAATGTTCCAGACGAAGAAATCTGAAATATTTACCTATCAATGTAGAAAATACTTTCTAATCGATTGCCCGCATGAATCAATAATTAAGTTATTTTAGTAAACAAAAAAATCTCTTTCCAGTTTAATTACATTAGACGGATAAACAGAAGAATTAATCCTTTGTCCCATTTAAAAAAAGGATGATTATGTAGGTTAATATATCCGATTTAAAATCTTCATAATTTATGTGAAAAAAATTGTAACAAAAAAAAAAAAAATTTGTAAGCTCACCAGAGTATCTCTTAGCGGAATTAATTATGACGCACCAGTTGTCATCATTTAGGATTCCAAGTGCTATTCGTCAATTCTCGCAATATCGCGCGAAAAGTTAAGGGCTTCTCAGAAGAGAAACGTGCGCGGGTGTGGGCGCTACAAAGTTGAGCTTAGTTCTGTAGCGTGTAGTGAGCTGCGTGAGCCGAATGAAACTGCTAAATTATCCTTCACTATCCAAACTCCTTTCTTTTCCATTCTATTGTTATTCCCTCTATGAGGGCTTTATATTGCTTTTATTGGATTTAGAAATTAATTGCTAGCGTTATTCCAGTAATTTGCAATTATTTTTAGTTTCTTTCTATCGAATTATTTTTTTGAAGCTACGAAATATAATTTAATTGAAAACAAAAATTTACTTCTAAAGTTTTTGTCTATAATTGAATTATTGGAAAACCAGTTCAACTTAGTTAATTCTAATAATTCATCTTTAGAGGATAGTAAGCATTAGTAAAAAATAGGCGACTTTGGGAAAGTAAATTCTATATAAATTGTCTTTATGCAGATAACACTGAGAAAATTTTTCCATAAAAATTACACTAAAGCTCCCCGTAAAAGTTTCGTGAAAAAATGTTATCGCAGGACGATTTGCAAGCTCAGGAAATTTTTGCGAGAAAAGCTTGGTAACTTTTACCTGAACCGTTACCACCTTCCTTTTTTTTCGCGTAATTTTTTTCAGAAATTTCAAAAATTATATTTACAAATCTCGACTCGATTTTAAATAATACGTTCGGCGAAAAATAACTCTTATCATAAACAAATTAACAAATTGAACATTTTAAAAAACTTGAAAAGAAATTTCCCAATCGATAAGAAACATTTACGGTCCTCGATTTCGACAATCGAGCGCGTAGATGACGGCAAAGCTCGAGAATCGCGCTTGCGCGAGCAACTTCGGCGGAGCCTCGCATTACGCGGCGTATCTCCATCCTTGGCACGTGACGCGTAACGCCGGTGACTCGTGCCTTCATCTCCATTATCCCACGACGCGTTACCCCCGGCGTCCGGGTTGCGTCGGGACCCCGTCCCATAAAGCGTATTCGACGTGCGTCGCGCGTCTGATATTCCGCGAGGCGAACGCGCGCGCGCGCCTCGCTCCCGCACTCGCCTCCTTTTCCACCCTCTCGGAAGCTCGCCCCGGACGGCCGGGAGATATATGTGCGCGCGGCACACGTGACGCGCATTTTTGCACCGCCCGTCTTTCTCTTTCGGGCGGACGGACGCGCGCGGCTTCGCGTCGACGGCGGCGCGCGTCGGGCTTATTAAGAACGAGACGGCGACGGCGGCGCTCCGCGCGAATCGCAAAGTATTCACCCAATTATAAAGGCAAATGCCGTGTATCTAGACGCGGACGTGACGCGTACCGATATTCCTGCTCTCGCTCGCTTTCTCTCTCTCTCTCTCTCTCTATATATATATATCTTTCTCTGTCTCTCTGAGCGCCGCGGGTGCCCGTTGAATTTCGTTATGCGCAAGCTCGCTGGAGGCTTACGACGCTGAAATGCCAAATGCCGAGACCCGCGATGCACACCCGCGAGCCTATACTAGTACAGACGCCTTTATAGACACTTCGGACGTGCGCACTCAAAGACGGACGACGGTGCTCCCGATGCTTCTCAAACATTTCATTCGCTTATTTATTTATCGAGTGTGCTTTGCGAATATTGCACGCTGATAGAATTTTCTCGTAAAAATTATGTGAAAAAACGTAATCGTGCTGGACGGTTGATAATACTGTAAATTTTTACGGAAAAATTCCCGTAATTTTGATGTGAATCTTTGGTGGTTTGTCAGGCTTTGTAAATTTTACAAAAAAAGCTCTGTAATTTTTACGCGAAAGTCCTCGTAATTTTTACGGTGCATTTATTTCTATACGAGAAAATTCTCTCAAAACGAAGATTGGTTTAAATTAAGAAAGGATTGGTAGTTAATTTATCGTGTTTAAAAAAAAAATAAATAAATAACGAAAGGGACATTCGTTTCAACAAATAATAATTATTTTGTCTTGTAGACTATTTATTTTAAAATAGTTTTTTTGGCATGACATTTTAGTAATTGTGCATTTATATCTATTATATTATTATCTGAACCTGATTGTTTACTTCTAAGGTTGAATAAATGTCGATTGATCGATGTATAAACGTATTATCTCGATCGGCATAAAATAGTAGCGCCTTGAGGTAAATTATTCTGCATAATTGCAGAGTCCTAAAATAATTTTGGGTGACTCATTTGAATGTTGCGAATTTAGATAATATAAACAGAAGATCAAAAACGTTAAACAATGCCCTACAATGTTATGCACTGATTTGAATTTCAAATTCTTGTTACCTCACCTTATACACATAGTGTGTATATATACATCGGTATCTCTACCAATGGATGATTCATCGATGAATTCACGAACTTCCCGTGCGAGACTATCCGTCGAATTCTGCATCCGCTCGAAAATCCAAAAAGCCTTTGAAAACATTCACTAAGCTCAAATTATTACAACCTCTGCTTGGAGTCACCGCATTTAAAGTATCAAGGCGTGCATCGTGTAGTTTAATGTACCAAAAACGATTTGCGCGAACCATTTGTCAAAATTTCGTTTTTTCTAAGAATTGGTATTTACGCGAGCCATTTGTCAAAAATTACGTTTTTTCATAAAAATTGTTTTACCGGCTGAGAATTGCTGGCTCTGCGGTGCAACGGAGGTAGCTCGCGTCTACGCGATTCTTCTCTCGAAATCGATAAAGCGTGACCAAAGAAGAGCAGATATCGCGCATCGATGGCATGAACGGAGAGAGCAAAAAAGAAAAGCGAACGATAACGTAAAATTCCATTGAAAGTCAAAGATAACCTTGTACCTTCTCGTGGTATATTTCGGATATTTGCGATTCGCGTCATTAAAACTAATCAAACCTTATACTTGCTAAGCGTTTTATCTTTCAGTTTCCTGGAGACGCATTGATTTATATACGAGTACGCAATAGTCTCTTCTGCATTAAACATTCACGTTTCTTCTTTTTTTTTTTCATTCACCTTTGAGATTATATTTCGTTCCCCAAGAGGAAGCTTTCTACTTTGAATAAACCTTTTACAATTTGATTCTCATTCTTTTCGATTTGAGCCTAATTTATTCAAAATTCTTTCTTTTCTTATCGTAATCTCAAGTTAATAGAGTACA
Source organism: Sycophila texana (assembly GCA_035582955.1). NCBI lineage: Eukaryota > Metazoa > Arthropoda > Insecta > Hymenoptera > Eurytomidae > Sycophila > Sycophila texana. Next base: position 5,780 of record JAWWEN010051391.1, on the reverse strand, counting down.
TGTTTAAATAATCTAAACTGCCTTCAAAACAGATAGGAGTGGAATATTTTTTGATCAAGTAAATTTTTACTTACACCGCAAAAGTGACTTAAATTATCGGTTATCAGTACTATCACCGCATGTCGATAATACCTGCAGTTGCGTACGTGTATTTTTGGATTCACGTTACTCTTCTAGAAAAATTGTTTAAGGTTTCTTTTGCTGTTCTTTTAATAGCCGCTTTCAATTTCCATCTTTTTAGGCGCGCTCTGCAGTAAAAAATTCTCTTACAGATATTTGAAAACTGCTGGCAAGTAGAACAAGTTCTTAAGGAAGAATATTAAACAATTTTTTTTTCACTTCATTTTCAATTGAACGTAAAAAACATTAAAATAGTAACAAAATAAATGAATAAAAATCGTAAATAATATTTTTTTAATAAACAAAAAACGAACTAAATTATTATCAATGAATCACATTCTTCCCTATAACTGTACTCTAAAAGAAAGCATGCAATTTATCTTGTTTTACGATTGTAGCCCTTATTATTTTGAAATGTGTATAGTTATATGTGAAGGTAACAGTGTTTTATAACGAGTCAAATTTTGATATAAGATACGTGCAAGTTTTCGAACATGAATTACGACCTTCTCAACAATCGATCGTCAAATCGTTGCGCAATATTACACACAGAAAAAAGTTCCATTAAAATTACTATAGCCTTTACGAAAAACAAGGACCAACTCGAAAAATAAAGTGGTAGAATTAGTAACAAATGTTACTATAAATATAATAAGCTATATTTTATAGTAATAATATAAGTAGTAAAATATTTAAGAGTTTACTAGTAATTTTTTTTATTCAACAAGTTCGTCCTTGCTTTATAGTAAATACTACAGTAAATTTTTACCCTCAATTTATCACTACATACATGAAATATAACTAATTCAAATTACTTAGAGAGTACCTTTCCTAAAGTGAACAGTAGAAAACCCTCATCGGCCAGCACGACGAAGAAACGGTGAAATACCTTGCGATCGTCCTCGCAGGCAACTCGGCGTGGCCGCGCGCGCATCTTCCGCGCCTGCAACGCAGCGAGACCGGCCTTTCTCCTTCGGTGCGCTGCACGCGGAGCAGCGGTAGCGCTCGCGCAGGACGCAGTCCTAGCCTCTTGACTCGCTCAAGGCCGCGCATTATCGGCGCCGCCTGCGCTCGGGCCTCTCCTCCGCGACTCCGCTTTCGCCGGACGTTCGCCGCGCGCAGTAACAGGGTGACCTTGAATTCTACCGGTTCCTCCTTTAAGGATGTTTTGCTCCTGGCGGACCGAACGGAGGAGGGAGAGAGGATGCTCCTGGGCCGCGCATTGTTCCCCCCTGCGCGCGACCGAAGCGAGGGACGCTCTTGCGGAAACCTCGGCAGCTCCCTAATGTCGACTATCGGACTATACTTCAAGCTGCTTAATGGAGAACGAGTTGCTCCGTTTTTTTTTTTTTTTTGTTTGCCTGTTCGGTCGAATTGCGCATGAACGTCGGTACGAGGAGACAATTTTTCGATGAAATTCAATAAAATTATACCGAGATTTTGGGAGAGATTATAAAGGTTGAATTTCATGCGCTTTATCGAGACACGATTGATATTCATTTTATTTGAACACGACGGTTATATTCGTCAGCAGTATTTCTTACGAGCGAAAATTCTATTCAACTGCAAATGTCCGACACTTGTAAACACTCAAAAAATAAACGTCACTGCATCCGAAACTGCGTCCATGTTATAGAAATGTTTGTGTAATAAATCGATATATCTTTTCGACGATCCCTTTTTGATATTCTTTCTATATTTAAATGTTTCAAACGAAGAACTGACTGTACCGCTTGCCAAAACTCAACTTATTCGTACGATTCACTCCGACTTTTTTATGATTGAAAATTCCTCAAGAATAAATAAATGATCATTGAAATAATATTTAAAGATAGCGAACCAACGTAAGGCTGAGTTCGACGCAACCAACAGTATTTAAAGTCAACGTGACTAATTGATAATTTTGCATGAAACATCGGTCAGTAAGCTCTTAAGCAGTGTTGAGAAACTATTTGCAGCGTTTACTCTCTACACTGCATAAATTTAGCGAGACCAGTAATTGATTTGAACGACCGTTTCAATATTCAAAATTTACTCTCTCGCAGCGCTTCTCCGCGAAGTATGTACCGACGATCGTGAGCGAGAAAGTACATATTATAGGGTATACGAGAAAGAAGGTCTCCGGCGAACGACGCAGCGATCGGTACGCGGTGCAATTTCCACGCGAAGTGCGCGCTCCCTTAGGCCGCCGCAAACGCACGGAGAAGCCCCGCAACGGTCGCCGCACGCAATCCTTCATTTCCTTATTTCGGGCACAATGCACGCGCGGGAGGAAACATCTCTCGCTTTATTGCGGTTCTCACGAGCGTGCCGGTCGCCGTGGCGGCTCCCTCTTCCTTTTAATTATGCAACGAGACGCGGATTCTCACCTCGCGAAGCGCGCTACCCGCACCTTTTTAATGGGTTCCTCGAAAAACGTAGTATTTTCTTCTTCTTTATTATTTTTTTTTTTCTTCTTGATTGTTGCGCATTCGAGTGGAATGGGCTTGTACGTGCATGCAAAGAGCGGCTAGGGATTTTAAAGCAGAGTGTTCGTACTTAGTTTTTAAATTGTTATTGCTAGTCGTATTCTGTAAATTTCTTCCAGAGAAATTCGCTGATTTACCAATGAAATTTACTGATAAATCAGTGAATTTCATTGAATGTATTTTCTAGAGTAGATAGTCAATTTTATTTTTAAACATTAATATTCGGTAGAGTATACAAGGGATAAAAAAAGACATTGCGCAAGAATTTTTGATTATTCAAATTGACAAAATGTTTGCCTGGCCTGATTAACTTTCAGTCTAATTTAATTTACAGTGAAAAAATTGTGCACTTGACAACTGATTTGATTAAGTGCTTTTGTCCAGGTTCTTTATATACTTTAATTATCCGATTCAGTGAACTGTCAGGTTAAAATTCAGTTCAAATCTGCATAAGCAAAATTGTGGATGTTTTGTTAATCCGATGAAAATATTTTTGGTACGCCCAGCTTTTTTTCTGCGCTGATGATGTTATTAAATATGTATAAGCTTGGTCGTTTCTTTATACGATGAATGACTCATGAATACAAATATAGATTTCCAAAAAGAAAAGAAAAGTGTTTTCTAGAAAGCAGACTGCACGTTTGCTCGGCACATGCACCGAGTGCCGCCGATATTATTGTAAAAATAAGATAAAAAATAATTTTGACATGGTGCAAATTTCTAAAATTAGAATTTTAAAGTCGCTTTAGACGATTGCATTTTATACTATCATTTTTTAAATATTATTATAATTAAATTTACGAGAACTATAACAATATTTCTTAAATTTGAAGTAAATTTTGAAAGAATCTATTGTAATTTTTCGAATAATTTCAGCCTGTGCGAGGACATTATGATTAACTATTGCGTAATTTCTAGTAGAGATCTTCCCGTGTAATTATAATAATGCAGCCTTAACTGATAGTTAGTTATGATGAACATTTCTATAATTTTAGAATAATTTAGAAGGCCACACATACTTTTTTTACAAAGTGAACAATGTTTATTTTAAAGCCTGAAAAAGTGCATTTTAATCGCCAGGACAGGTATTCCCACCCTTAATCTCAACATTTACATTCCAAACATAAACTGTTCACCACCGCAATTCACGCACACCAGCCTTCCCCCAAAGCAGTCGAAACAAAAACATTAAAAAAAAATCCGGTAAACTCCTTACACGTCGGGAACGATAGCGCCATGCAGGCACGTGGAAAGGCTCGGGCACGCGACCACTCGCAAGCTTTAGTCATCGCTAGTAGTAACCCACATTTACGATATAGGACCAGGAGGGAGGGGGTTTGGCGGACCGTTTGTAAGGATGGGGCACACATCTGTTGGCCCGGCACCTGACTCGATTCACCTGCCCACTAGCGGCAGGTAGAGGCGTGCGTCAGGTGCCCCGTCGCCGCGAAACAAATTCGGAGTGGTGTGCGTGCGAACCTGCAAAACCGGAACACTCGACGAACCGCACACAGTGGGGGAAGATGTTCTCTCGTTCTTGGCGTGTTTTAGATACCTTTTGTGTTTTTTTATTTTAGCTTTCTTTCGGCGAGGGGATCTAAAATTCGTTGGTATTTGCGTTTCTTCTGTATTTTTGTTAACTGCTCTTCTACTCGAAACTTTGAGATATTTTTCAATTAAAAAGATCAAATATTATTATAGTAGATCTCTAATAGAGTATTGGAAAAAATCGATGCACATTTTTGTATGTATAAAATAAAACTATATTTCGCATTTTTTATAAGACCATTCTCTTTATAACTTTAATTTTTTGCGTATTTATTAAACGAGGAAAAAAGGTCCATTAAAAGTTACTATGCTCTCTTTTACTGCGAGGACTTACTGGAAAAATCATAAAAATTTATTATACTGACTATCTTATCGCTACTGAGTAATTTTAAGTGCAACATTTTTCTCTCTACACATTATTTCGTCACATTATAATTATAACCCTCAACGACAACATTCATATAAAATTCAAAAATAAATCGCCCTTCGATTAATTATCTCCTACTACTCGATTATCCCCGTCACATGTGCAGCGCGATGAATTTGCACCGGGCCGCTCAGCTGCGAATTAAAACTCGGGAGGAAGCGTTGTTAAAAAATTGACAACGAATTCGGCTCCTTCCTCCTCGAGCTTTCAGCGGATCGTCGGTGCAATTTCGGGGCTCCGCCGGTTTATGATGCGACGATGAATTCGGGAGCGGTTTGTCACACCTGGGCGCGCGCTCATACAAGGCGTGCAAGATGCCCCAACGCCTCGCGCGATCGCGATTAAAATTTTCAGGTGTTCCGGACGTCGGACCTCGCCAAAAAAGTTCAACGCCTGCTTCGCGCAATTCATCACTTTCTCGATAGATTTTTTTTTTTTAGTTTTAAGTAGTTTATAATTTCCAGAAATTTACATTACGTTTGTTGAAAAGTAATATCGATTATTTTCTTTCCAATAAATCTGTTACGATTATTTTTTTTAGGTTTGTTATATCTAATAATTATAACTTATCGTGAAAATGCAAATAGCGAAGATACATCGTGTCCTTAAAAGAAATTGGTTTCTCCCCGATAAATAATCTCGGTCGCATCTTCGTCTCTGACTTTAAAAAAAAAAAAAAATATTAATAACTGTCGCTTGTCGCTTAGTGTCTCTTCTAAGTAGCAGCACTCCCACCCTGACAGCAAACGACGTAACCGACGTAATCGTTTATCTATCATAACGCAGGACATCGTCTTTCATTATGACTGTCACACAAAGAAAAAAAAGGGAAGTAAAAAAAAGGGAGAAGGGAAAGCAGAACACAGAAAGTCGAAGTGACACCGTCCATTCGCCGGATAATCGCCGATCATTACTTCCTCGCTCGCGCGTGCGTTCGGTACACTTTCGCGAGCTGTTCTGCTCTTTTTTTCAGCCTCGCCTTTGTGTCCCGACTAACCGTCGTCGTCGGGCCGCATGCAGCCTTTTTCGGTCGTTGCCGTTCGACGTTTCTTTCGGGGATAATTGGCGCGGAGTTTCGCCGATAGCATCGGCGCCGACGAAATTGCGCTCCGGCACGAGAAGGGAGGAGGGGGCGGAGGGGTATTCGCTACGTGCACGTATGAAGACTCAGCGCCGCAGACGGCAAGTTGATGCACTTCAGGCTCGGTAATTAACGT